>ML675720.1:250474-272950 GCA_007922155.1 Mesoclemmys tuberculata | reverse complement strand
GCGAAGATCAGACACGGAGTCAGTGTGAGATGAGAAGAGGCATGCCCGTGCTTTCCACAGGCTTCTTTTATTACATATCTCAGGCTTGTTCATTGATTAACCCGCTAATACATCTACATGATTAGTAGTAGCCAAGAGCTCTCTCAATCAGCACGTAGGGCGCTTGTGATCTACAGCATGCATGGTTACAAAATCTAGTTAATCCCCTCAACTTCTTCTGCCGCACCCTTTCTGAGCACGGTTTGCCGATACCCAGGCTGCTTTGAAGAAGCTTGTCCCTACAGTTTAGTCTAGAGAAAAGAAGACTGAGGGGGAACATGATAACAGATTTCAAGTACAGAAAAAGTTGTGACAAGGAGGAAAGAGAAATGTTGGTCTTGTAAACCTCTGAGGACAGGACAAGAAGCAGTGGGCTTAAATTGCTTTAGGTTTAGGTTGGACATTAAGAAAAGCTTCCTAACTGTCAGGGTAGTTAAGCACTGGAATAAATTGCCTAGGGAGGTTTTGGAATCTCCATCATTGGAGATTTTTAAGAATGGATTTGAGAAACACCTGTCAGGGATTGTCTAGATAATGCTTAGTCCTGCCTGGAGTGCAGGGGACTGGATTAGAAGCCCTCTCAAGGTCTCTTCCAGTCCTATGATTCTATGATTCATGCGAAAGATGCCCCCTTCCTAGGCACACTGCCGGCAGAGACTGGTAGCAGGGGTGGGGAGGGGAACCTTACACTGTCACTTCCTGTGCTGAACCTGTTCTGTGGGTAAAAAAAGGCCTTTGTACTTCAATCTGGTACCTGGCACCAGATGTCCATTGAGCTGAAATACCAAGCAGCTCGGCCACAAATGGAAGGAACGCCTTCATGTACGCAGCTGATTGTTTTGGCCGACGTAATTTATCAGGTGAATATACTGGCCAATCAGTTATGTGCAGAAAATCCCCTTGCCTATGGATGTTTGTTTCATTGGTGGTAAGACGTATAGAAATATCAGTCTCTCCGTAAATATCCTGGGGTCTTCTGTGATGTTTGTACAGTAGCTTTGAAATGCTGTCTTGCTTTCTGTGTATTACACCTTTAAATTAGTATGACCTCTACCTGGATGCAGAGGCAGCTGCCATTTTGATCTCAGAATTGCTGCGGGTTATTACAGGGGATATATATACACCGAGCATTCTCACATAGACTTTACTTATGTTCTTTCTTGTTTTCCTTACTTTAAAAAAAAGCATTCCAAATGGCAGCACAGGTTTCTTCCTATGGATGGGAAAACATAAGGGGGCTGGTCCCTGGCTGGCAATGTTATCTAAAGAGTTGTTGTCTAAACATGCTCTCTGGTCTGAAGAGGATGCCTTAGTGGGATAAATTTAGCCCAACTACAGTCTCTGAATCCACAAAGTCAAAACCTGACGTGGCTGACTCCTGTCTGCCAAAGGTAGATAACTGAAGTATTGTATAGTTTCTTCTGTAGGTTATTACCTTAAAAACAGTCTAGTCTCCTCTGTGTAGATGTTAAAGGTTCAACAGTGCTTTTTTAAGGATAAAGATTGTCCCCTTGTGTCATTGGTCAAAATTTTCCTCCCCTGTCTTCTGTCCTCTGTCATGTCTGCCACAGACACAGAGCAAGCCTATACTTTCAGACCAAATATTTTTATTTTACGTTAAGGGAAACAACAAAAAAGAAGGCCCTAAGAAAGATCTCCACGCGAGCACGCAGTGTGCATGTGAACGCGTGTGTGTGGGAGAGAGCTGCTGACTTGGGATCTTCACAGCTAAAAGCACAACCTGCTACACCTTGAACGAAAGCTCTCTGCCTGGGGCTGTGACAGTGTGATATCGTCTGTGGGCCAGCCCAGAGCGGGAGCCAGAGCAAACACTCGCCAGTGGGTTGCATGTGTGTCTAGGGGTGCCAACTTTGTAATATTTAAAACCTGGCACTCCTGTGGGAACCGCCCCAGTGCTGCCCCACCTCTTCCCCCAAGACCTTCCCCTGTTTGCTCCTCTTTCCTCCAAGGCCTTGCCCCATTCCCTCACTGCTCTTCCCCTGCCCTTCATCCTGCACTGGGAAGGACTCACCTGCAGAGCAGGAAGTGGCCTTCGCTGAGTAGGGGCTGGCGTGGGTGATGACCTGGCATCTCCCTGCTTCCCTCGCCCACAGTAACCGGAATTTTGGTGTCCCATCAGTAGATCTGGCCGCTTTTTTGAGCAGACTTTTCGGTCACACCCGGTACCTGACCACCTTATTTGTCTCCTCTGTCATCTGCCATACCAGCTGTCTAACAGAAAGGCAGCTGCCCTATGGAGAGACGCTTAAAAAATGTAAAAGTGTGCACAGAGAGACGTTACCCAGCTCTTTCCAGCCCACCTTCCATGCCCCAGCAGGCTGCATATCAGAGGTAGTGATGGGGAATAAGAATTGAGTTATGACTTCAAGATTTGGTCTGTAATTTGTATATAGCTCTTTGCATTCCTGCATCTTGGCAGAGGGTTAATCTAGGAAATGCTTGTGGTCTCTTTGAACCCTATGATTCTAAACATAGGATGCAATGGTCATCACTTATAAAATGTTGCATCGCTTTGGTCCAGCACCTCAACCCATTTCTTCTAAGAGCCCCAAACTTATTAGTTCCCTCTGTCGTTACCTTCTAATCTCACATTTCGCTCATTTGATGATTTTTAAATGCTTCTTTTGTGAGCAGAAAGTGTTGCGTGACTTGTTCCTTCCGTACGTCCATCAATTTCTCCCACACTGATGTTTTTTCTCTTTCTCGTCCCTTATATCTGATTCTCTTTAGGCTTTGATAAATGAGAGGGCGGCTGGGACTGACGAATTAGCTGTCACATTTTTGGAAAGCTCAGGAGTGTCTTAATTGCCTTCCCATTGTTGTACATTCCTAGTCTTCCTTTTCATGCCAGCAATGTCCCCTGCAATTTCAGGACAGTCAAGGTGGCCCCCAGTGTTAAGCTGGTTCTTGTGAATCAGGGCCCATTTATCGCCTATGATCTTGAAGCATTAAGTCTTGCTGTGAAACTAGTAAAAAATCCGACACCAGAATTATCCAGCTTCACACACAGCTCAGCTGGGGCTTTATTTAGCGTTATCAGCGTGCCGGTGTAAACGTTACCCAGTAGTAGCCATCTGTCTATCATTGATTCATAGATTCTAAGGCCAGAAGGGATCATTATGATCGTCTAATTTGAAGTCCTGTATAGCACAAGGCCATAGAACTTCCCCCAAAATAATTCCTAGCACAGATGTTTTAGAAAAACATCCAGTCTTGATTAAATAATTGTTAGCAATGGAAAATCCACCACGAGCTGAGGTCAGTCCTGTTTTGAGCAGGGGGTTGGACTAGATGACCTCCTGACGTCCCTTCCAACTCTCATCTTCTATGATTCTGTGACCCTTGGTAAATTGTTCCATTGATTAATTACTCTCACTGTTAAACATTTACACCTTATTTCCAGCATGAATTTTGTCTAGTTTCAATTTATGGCCATTAAAATAAAGGAGAGATTCTTCATCGCAGCCTCCTAGTCCACAAGAGGTTTTTGAGGATATTGCCCTGGTTAAGCAGTATGTCCTGGCTGGATACTGAGGAATTGAACCTGGTACGTTTAGGCCTGCACGCACATGCCCCTACTGTTCAACCTAAAGTTGCTGCTTGTTTTTGAATACCTGACCTCTACAAAATTGAGTACACCTGCCCAAGGGGCAAGTCAGTGGGGAACTGGCTGACAACAGGTGTGCGATTCTACCCAACTCTCCTGTCCCATATGAAGGAAGACGTTTCTGCTGTCAACTGGTGGCCCCTCCAAAAAAGGTGCTGGGGAAACAGCTTAACCACTGACATCCTTGAACAGCCAATGAAAGGAAAGAGCCAACCTTTGGAGTCCAGCATGGACCATGAGCGTCTGGTGTGATGCGGTGACAAAAACACAATGCGACGCTTAGATTTATGTTAACAGAGGAATGCCACGCATGAGTAGGGAGCTGATATTAGCTCTGTATATGGCACGAAAGAGATTAATACTGGATCCTTTACATTGAGACATTAAAGAAGGTCCACCTATTTAGCTTATATAGAAATAAGGTTAAGAAACAATGGACTTACGATCTATAAGCACCGACAGAGGGGATGAATACCTCATACTGGAGGTCCTTTAAATCTAGTAAATTAAAGGTATAACAAGATCCAGTGGCTGGAATTGAAAGCACCAAAGTTCAAGCTGAAAATAAGATGTAAATTGTTCACACTGAGGGTAATTAACCATTAGAGCAGGTTACCTAGGGATATGGAATTTTCCGTCACTTGGCATCTGAACATCCAGACTGAAATACTTTCTAAAAGTTATTTTCTAGCTTTCAGAAAACTCACTACAAGAATTACTGAAATCTCTGGCTTGCAGTAGGCAGGAACTCATACTAGAGGATCACAATGATCCCTTCAGGTCTTAAAAATTGATGAACAAGGGCAGAGGTCTCAGAGCCTGTGTGACAGTTTTATTGCAGGTTCAGGTTGATGCAGAAACTGAATCTCCAGTGTGACCTTGCAGGCGCTGGCCAAACCCATGCAAACTGGACCCTTCAGCTTTGTTTCACAACAGCCCATTTAAAAAAAAAAAAAAATCACACAGCAATTTACCTGTTGGGTGGATTCCAGGAGGTCCAGGTGCTCGCAATCAGGTCTCTTTCACTAGCACTAAATGCAATCATATTTTTTGTTAATTAAAGTTCTGAAAAATGCTAGTAACTTTTTTGATCAAAATCCAAAATTGATGGCCCTGTGGGTCCTTCTGGAACAGGCGCAGGCATGATGTTAAATTCAGTTCCCAAACAATGGTTTGATGCATCCATCATTAGACTGGAGAAAAAAGCAAAACAAAATTCATTACCTGTACGGTACAACCTCAGAATTACAGAAACATCAGGAATGGAGCTTGTTTGTAACTGAAATATTCATAACTCTGAACAAAACATTATGGTGGCTCTTTCAAAAGTTTACAACTGAACATTAACTTAATACAGCTTTGAAACACTGCTATGCAGAAGAAAAATGCAGCTTTTACCTTATTTTAGTTGTTTATGTTTAACACAGCACTGCACTATATTTACTTTTTTTTCTTTTCGCTGTGCGGCTACCTGATTGTGTACTTCTGGTTCCAAATGAGGTGTGTGGTTGAATTGTCAGTTTGTAACTGTGGGGTTTATAACTCTGAGGTTCTACTCTATTGTGGAAGGTCAGAAAACAGGTCACTGACTTTCTTCATCATCAGCCACTGAGAGTGGCTAGCCCATTACAAAAAATAATGTTCCCTCTTTTGACATTCACATCTTCTCATCAACTATCGTGAATAGGCCTCATCCACTCTGATTGAATTTACCTCATTAACACTTGCATTCCTCACTGTGATGTAACTCACCCATCCTTGCAGGTGTATATATACCTTCCAAACTGAAGTTTCCACTTCATGCATCTGACAAAGTGGGTTTCTGCCCATGAAAGCTTATGCTCAAATAAATTTGTTAGTCTTTAAGGTGCCACAGGACTCTCACTGTTTTTCTTTATCATGGCTCTCCAGTCCTCTCAAGAATATAGAATTTGTAGATCAGTTGTGCAAAACTGGATCAGAAGGTTACAATTAAATTGTCATAATTATGAAAAACAGGCATTTTGTTAAGCTGTACTTTGTGACTTGGGTGTGGAGCTCCAATGGGTTCTACTGACCACAGGATGTCCATACAAATAGGATAATTAGCAAAGTTTCAAAGGGCCAAACTTTTTAAAGAAAACTATTATAATCTGAAGCAACCAAAACACTATTTTCTTTTCTCTTCTGGATAATGTAGCAGTTCAATGTAAGATCCAGGTCAGATAAATAGGGCAAAAGAGCAAAAGATTATGCTGTTATGTTTCATTATCTGGATTGCGGAATGCTCCAGCGGTGACCCTTCAATTTGATCAGTCAACACCAAGCAACTCATTACTTAGGCTATAATTGAACTGTGAACTGGGCAGTGCATAAAAATTCAACGGCGTTGTAAAAAATAATGGGTTGAACACAGCTGAGGAAGATAGTAAATAGAAGAGAGTACTTACAATAAATACAAAAAAAACCCAACCAAAGCAAAGGATGGATCATGTCTATTAACTCAAAGGACTTGTGCAAAATGCAGTCTCCTGTCAGTATAACCTGGACATTTCTAACACGCCCATTACCGTGGTATATAACCACAATATACAATCACCCATAGGAACCATAGGATTTCAGAACATAAATACAGCCATACTGGGTCAGACCAATAGTCCATGTCGCCCAGTGTCCTGTCTTCTGACAGTGGCCAAAGCCAGGTGCTTCAGAGGGAACAAACAGAACAAGGCACTTATTGAATGATACATCTCCAGCACCAGCCAAAAGGATCATTTGTGCCACGCGGTCCCAGCATGCTGAGCACCTAGGCAGGGTGGGTGTGCTCATACAAATACAGTCTGGTCTTGCAGCCTTTTGCCTCCCCTCCCAGCGAGCACAGCAAGGGAGAGCTCATTCCGACCCGGCTTACACTAGAGTAACTTCTGCGCCCAGAATCACATGCAGTATTCAAGGTGTGAGCACACCCTGGATGTATTTAGTGGCATTGTGATGTTTACTGATTGGTGCAGCGGGAACACAGTGTCCCTGGCAGGTTGTCAGTCAGGGTTGCTCTAAGGGCAGTGAGATGGATGCTGCTAGAAGGAAGATTTATTAAACCCTTTCTTCCCCCATCACTTTCAAAGTCACCTAGGCACTTGTTTATTGCTTCGTATATAGTTTCAGGTGCTGATCATGCCAACCATGGCTGTAATTTACTGACAAACTGAGATGGGGGGAACAGAGATGAAATAGGCCAATTTATCCATCCCTCTAAAGCAAGAGGGTCCCTAGACTGTCCCTTTGATCTCTCCATCCAGTCTAATTTCAAATAGCTCAGGTTCATGGGCCTCCACCACTTCCCTTGACTGTTCCACAGGTTAATGCTTTCACTGTTCAGTGAACCCCATAATCACAGAGGTACACAGAACTGCCTGTGGTTTTCCAAGTCCCAGGGGCTTGATCCACCTCAGCCTGGCATCTTCTGTCAACATTTCTGCCTGTGCAAAGTGGGTGTGAATGTGCAGGTGTGAATATCTATACCAGGTGCAGAGCAGGACAGCCTCAGGCACATTGATCCCACACTTACACTGCGAGAAGTTAGCTCCATGGTGGACCTCAAAGTGTCATAATGGGATTCCGGGCGTATAAACCCAGGCAGGATGAAACTGGTCAAGTAGCTAAGCATGAACTCGTTGAGGCACTGAGGTTTAACTGTTGGTGCTAAAAGCAGTAGCTAATGTGTTATACAGCGTTTTGGTGGACGTGTGTGTGAGAGAGGAGCATCTAGAAGCATCACAGAACCTGAGAGAAGGCATCGGAAAGCTAAGAACCGTTCAGAAGAAGTCCTTGTAGTGTGACCCTCAGAAGAAGCTAATAGACAGGCTTTTGGGGCAGAGTGGTGGCTCGAAACAGAAACTTAGAATATTGGGCAAGGGAACTGTTTTCTGTTTGGCGCAATCCTGTTTATTGACAAAGATCGGACAAAGTTCTGAACTCAATAGGAACCAAAGAAATATCAGGCAACATCAGGAATTTCTCCTCTTAAGGAAAACACCCTGCAAGTTCCCAAATATTGGCTAGCCATTCAGGTCAAAACGGGTAACAATATCTTTTATATTTACGAATAGTTTTGAATTTTGTTTGACTATTTTATTGTTTGTATTTGTTATTAGATATATAAATTATGGGATGACTGAAATGGGAGCTGCCCCTTCAAAAACAGGGTGGGGGATAACACGTGGTCCATCCAAGCAGTATGTGCTGCTGTATCAGGAGCCCAGCACATGGGTGGAGGTTGGGGAGGACTCAGCCAGCGGGAAGCAACCACGAAAGGTCAGAAATACAAGTTAGCCTTCAGACACTGCGATTGAAGGTATAACATGTGAGCTAATGGGGATAGGGCACAGGACTGGGAGCCAGGACACTTGGTGCTATTCCTCACCCTGCCACTGTCCTGCTGTGTGACCTTGGGCAAGTAATTTCATCTCTCTCTGTGCTGCTGTCTCCCATCCCACCCTTTGTCCATTTCAACCGTAAGCTCTTCATGGCAAGGGCTGTTTCTTATTATATGTATGTACAGCACCGAGAACAACAGATACAAATAACGAAAGAAGACCTGGCCAGAGTAACCTTCACAAGGTCTTGATCCACTGGTAAGTGAGGGGAGCGTTATCCTGAGATGGGTTTTACCACTACACTTAAAGCTCCATGTTTCCCCAGTCTCTATATAGGGGATGAAGTTTTTATTATTGTCACTGCACACTCCTCACCCCTCTTCTTTTATGCAGGGGGCGGTTTCTTTCTTGGCCACATCAGCAGTATCACAGCTCAGGGCAACTGCACCTGTATTTCCCTTCAGTGGGGCAGCAAAGGTTCCTCCTCTTGGCTCTCAGTTCCCCAGCGATTGCCTTTCTTGGGTGGAGACCTGCGTCCCACTCCTTGCCAAGAAGGGTATTTCCAGGCTACACGGTGACCTTTCCCAGCACAGACAGGTTGCCTAAGGACACCTGCTTGCTTTCTCTTCAGAAACTGTTAACAGCTCTAACTCACCACCCGGCACTTCCCAAGCGAGCCGGCTCTGTTCTTAAGGTAAAACACATTGCTGAGAAAACACATTAAAAAAAGCAACAAAAGAACCTACACACACACTAATAAGCTCATCTAATAAGATCACCTAACATGGCTTCTGGCAGGCACAGTGCTTCTAACCTTATATTAAAGACTGGGGCTCTCTGTGGACCAGGGTCCTGTTAATTTGCTGGACCAATAAGAAGGCCCTAGGCCAGTTTCAAACCAGGCTGTTTATCCAAAACACTTTTCTTTGCCTGTTGGTCCCTGAAGAATCCAGTATTAACTAGGATATGTATATCTCTGCGGGGGGTGGCTTCAAAGGCTTGATAACAGAGGAAATAGCTTAGCACATATAATGCCACAATAACACATACTCAAAAAGGCACATATAATGCCACAATAACACATACACAATTGCAATTTCAATACGAAGTACTCCAAAGGTATTAACTCTAATCCAACAAGGTTTAGCTTCATTCAATAATGTTTATCTTAATTCCCTAAGGTTTGTGCAGTATAATACACGTTATTGTCTGTCTGTCACAGACAGTAAAATCTCCTATTCTTTTAATAAAGCTAGATATGACAAAACTATCGACTGCTAATATTAGAACTTTGGTAACACCCAGGGGTTCAATCATGGACCAGGATCCGGTTGCGCTAGGTGCTGTACAATCAGAACAAAAAGGTAGTTCCTGCTCCAAGGAGTTTACAATCCAAGTATAAGGTGAGAGACAACAAATGAAACAAATAGCTGGGCCACGTGCGAGGAAAGTGAGACATATGGGTCTGCATGATCAGCAATGGTCCCAGCACACCAGCTGCTGTTGAACTTGGAGTAACTGTCTAGTAGGAACCTGGAAGCCAACTGGTAAATCACCCAATTGCTTTTTATTAACAGTTAAATTCAATCTGACAACCAGGGGAGTCCAATCCAGTTCTGTTGCAGCTCAGAGAAACTCCTGGTGGATTTTGAGAGGTGGCACATTCAACAAATGAAACACAGACCAGAACAATTACAGCTCATCAACAGTACACATTGAACACTGAGAGCTGGACTTTACACATCAATCCGTTCATGGATATCACACGCACCAGGAGCCAGGATTCTGCACTCAGAAACAGACACAGGCCTTCCACTCACTCCAGACTTTTGGATGTTATTGACTTAGAATAAACTTCTTGTGGACACTATCACAACCATCCGGTCAAATATAAAAGTGTAGCGATGTAGGGCTGGGAGCAGCGCCGGCTTTACATATTCTGCCACCCTAGGCCAAATGAAAATGTGCGCCCCCAGGCCCCAAGCGGAAAAAATTGACAAGAAAGCCAGGGGCAGCTGGAGCTGGGCTCTGGGAGGGGACAGGGCGGCTGCTGCCCACTGCCAGCGGGGACATGGGTGGCTGCCACCCACTTCCCAAGATGCAGATGGCTGCTGATTGGCTCCTGGGTGCGTGCCAGGACCGGGTGGGCCCGCAGCCACCCTTTATGTTTTGCCACCCTAGGCAATTGCCTGCTTCGCCTAGGGCTGGAAGGGACCTCATATTTGACACTGACTAGATGTTCACAGGGTGCAAGGCCTGAAGGGACCACTGTGATCAACTACTCCAACCTCCAGCTTAGCACCAGCCAGCGAACGTCCCTGCAATGATTCCTGATTGATCGCGAGACCATCCTTCAGAAAAACCATCAGACCTGGATTTAAAGTAGTGCCAGTGTTGGAAAAACCAACACAATTCTTTGAAAACTGTTCCAATGAGTAATTACCCTCACTGTGCAACAATCCTCCCTGCATTGTCAGAGGGCTCCAAAATATCGTGTGTGTGTAAACTGTAAGCTCTTCATTCGGCGCAGGGATAGTCTCTTCCTGTGGCTTTTCCACAAGCCCCAAACAATGGCCCCACAATGCCTGACTGTTCACAATTTACCTTCCAGTTTCCACCCTGCTTCAGGGTAATCCATGGGAGCCACTGTGTGCTACATAAATTTTAGGCCAGATATCAAGCCTCGCTTATCTTTTAATAACTCCAGTGGATCCTACATATACTGGTGTAAGTGATTGAGACGAGGGCCTGCGGGTATATAACATATTGGGCACCGATTGTCTGCTTCACTGACTTCTCTGTTGATGGCTTTGTCCTGTTTCTGGCTTGGTTTGATTGAATCTGAACTGCACAGAAGTTCCCAGAGTTCTCATGTGTTTATTACGCTAAAGAGACCACTTCACTAAGGTCTGTGTGGTCAACCAACAGTACAGAGAGTCAATTCTCTACATGCAATTTCAGCTTCCAAATAGCTGCTCTGTGCTTTGTTGCTGTTCTATCACAGGCAGACCCGGGCACAACTTTTGCAACAAAACCTGAAACTTGGCCCAGTTCCTAGTCAGGCCATCGAGATTTGTTAAGTTTCAAGCACGTTTAGACTGAGTTTCAACCGCAGCTCCCTTCACCTCTGGGTCACAAGTTCAAATCACCTCTGGGTTGACGAGTGGGCTAGGACCTGCTCTCCGTTGCACCGGTGTCAATGGAATGACTCTGGATTTACACCAGCGTAGCCCACTGACCAAAAGCCATTTCTGTTATGTTTTCCCTTACACAACATACAACCACATACTTCCTGTCAGAGGCTGCAAGTTCTGTTGGGGGCTGAGAGCAGTGTGATGTCCCAGATTTATACCCCAGCCCACGGGCCATAGTTCAATATAAAATTCAGCCCTCTCCATGCAATGCATTTGATGACCTTGCTATACCTGTCATGACCAACTCTCTATGCAATGTAGATGTAAATTTGGTTTGGACTCTGAACCCCTTTAAAATGGGGGTGTTTGGGGAACACGATAGACGTGCATTGAAAATAAACAGTGCTAGCCAAGATTTAATGCTGGTTATTATTGTTCCTTAAAAGACAGAACTAAGCAACTGGTCTTTTCCCTACCTTTAGCCTGCAGACCTTTTCTGTATTTGAATTCAAATCATTGCCTCTTTCTTCCTGTGGAATTAGATTCAAAGGCAAAAACTCGTTTAAGGCTTTCAGGCTGGCATTTGTCGCCTGGTTTGTATTTGAATTTCATGCCAGCTTCTGGGAATGGTCATAGGAGTAAACTGAAAGCAGCTGTCGCAGACTATTAACAGGCAAACAATGCATTTGAAATGTAAAATCCCACCATTTATTAAACACAGGGCACGCGGCGGTGCTGTCCCTGGAAGTAGGGGGCTTAAACCTAATCACCAAAGTAGAATTTCATCAAAGGAGAGACAGCGGCTAAATGGAAATGCAGAGATATAGAGTGGACAGGATTTAATAGGCCCAGCAGCGGCATCTTGCCTTGTCAGAGCCCAGCCATGCCGCGTTGTTTGCTCTGATGATGACAACGTCAGATTTCCACGGGATTAGCCAGATGAGGTTTGCAAAAGCCCTTTGTTCTTACAAATGCTTCACGAGCATTAAAAATCTCCGGATCTCAGTCCTGTGCTCTCAGTCTTGCGGAGGATAAACAAGACACTCCACGTAACTTGCAGAACCGGTTCGGCGGCGGAAAGGGCTTATTTGCACATACAGGAGAAATAAAAAGTCCCCCCAGTAGATGCCAGCAGCAGCAGAGAGTGGGTGTGTGATATTGGTAGTGGCTTTCTTCCTACTGAAAAGGTGACCATAGCCTTCTCCAGGAGGGCAGGATTGTGGCCGAGGAGCTAGTGAGCTTGCCGTTAGTACACATATTCCACAACACAAATGGAGTGGCTTTGTGCCCCCTGGGTACCTGGTATAGTCTGGGGCTGGCCAGGGATTGGGTCAGCCCCGGAAACCGGTTGGAGTGCTGCCCTAATTTATTATTTGTGTTATGGTCACACCTGGATGCCTCAGCCAAAAATCAATGCCCCCGCTGTGCGAGATCCTGAAGAAACAATAATTTTGACAAGACAGCCAGAAGTGTTGCTATCCCCATTGCACAGATGGGACCCAAAGCACAGAGAGACCAAGTGACTTGCCCAGGGCCACAGTGTGAGTCCATGGTGCCAACTCTCATGATTTTATCCCGAGTCTTGAGATAATTAGGAGTTTTCTTAAAGCTCCAGTTCCTGGACTCCAGTTATTAGATGGGACTTTCAACTTTTATGTTTTCAAAAACCAGTCAGTTTCACCCTCCTTTCCACAGAGCAAAACTGGAAAATGTGAACGCTAAAGGTCCCAAACCCAGAAGAAATAAAAGATAGACACCCAACATTTCTTAGTTTTAAAATCTCAAGATTTTTAAGCCAATCTCATGATTTTGGAGGCCTGAGGCTTGATTTTTGAACTCTTTAAGGTTAGCAACATGTGTGTGCAGCAAAGCTGGGAAAGGACCATAAACCTCCTGAGGACCAGTCCTGTGTCTGAACCACAACCCCATCCTAGTTTGTGGATCTTCACCTCTCTATCGTGGCAACATCTCAGTGTGCTGTAGAGCAGTTTTAATTCTCATATTCCTGGCTGTGATTTTCTGAGAGAGTCAGGCCCCCACAGCTCACTTTCCATGGGATTTTGGTATCCATCTCCTTTAGGCTCCTTTAATAATATTAATAAATATTTACTGGTTTTCTTGCCCCATGCAAAGTAAGAGAAACAAAATAAAACTACACACACGGTAAAAAGCCTCCTGCTTTATGATACCATCTGCATACAGACTCCCACTGCAGTTACATATGCAATTAGCCCTCTAGGAGCTACATATTGTTATTTGCGTAACAGGCAATTGGCGCATAGGCTAAAAAAAGAAAGAACTCCCCATTCGCTCTGTGGTTATTACCATCTCTTCCATCTGCCTAGCTCAGAGGAATCCCTGCTGGCAATCCTGCATCAAAATGTGCTATTCCCAGTCTTAGCATTTGCACTGTATAATGCTGTACTCATGCTAATGAATTAAGCCTCACAACTCCATCCCACCCCAGAGGTAGGTCTTATCCCCATTTTACAGATGGGAAAACTGTGGCACATAGGAGTTAAGTAATTTGCGCAGATCAGGGGTCAGTGCTAATCCCAGCTAAACTACTAAGGAGTTCCTGGCTCCAAGCACCACATGTATTAGCAGGAGAGTTGTGAGCAAGACACGAGAAGTAATTCTTCCACTCCACTCAGCCCTAATAAAACCACAGAGGGAGTATTGTTTCCGGTTCTGGGCACCACACGTCGAGAAAGATGTGGACAAATTAAGGAAAGTCCAGAGGAGAGCAACAAAAATTATTAAAGGTCTAGAAAACTTGGCCTAGAAGGAAAGATTGAAAAAAATGGGTTTGTTTAGTCTGAAGAAGAAAAGACTGAGGGTGGGACATGATAATAGTCTACAAGTACATGAAAGATTATTACTATTTCCTGCAATGGTGAACATTTAAATAGATAAAAATGAAGACTAGTGCTTACAACCCATACATCTGCACAACTGTGAAAAATGAAACGTGTTAAAAAATTGAAAATGCTTATGAAAAAAATGATTATCCATCAAAATTATTACCAAAAAATCGCAAACTGTACTGAACCCACCACAAATGATCAGCATAGCCCACAAAGCCACTGAACTCTGCAGGTGAGAGATTTCTCTATCTTCATCAGGGAAAGAGAGAGGAACAATTGTTTCAGGGAAAACAGAAAGAAAAAATGGGAAACTTCTAAGTTCTAGCAATGCCCGGGGCTTGAGGCGACAGCAGAAAACTGCTCCTATGTGATGTTCCCACCTGACTCCCACGCAGCACCATAAAGGCAAGGGGAAAAAAAAGCCTTCTCAGGTTCTTTCCATCCTAGACCTGAGGAAAAATCTCCTTCCCATGTCCACATTTGGTACGTAACACTGATCGCTATTAACAAAGGGACATTTAATTTATAAGGGCATGGGGGAACCATGCTATGTCCCAGCAGATTCTCATGAAGGGAGACTTTGTCACTGCTCAGAACTGCATTCTGGAAATGAGTTTACCACATAAGGCAACAGATGCACATAAATCTGTTAAATTTCAAGAGCCTCTTAATTCCATGGGTTGCCTCTTCTGGGCGGCCTTAGAAAAATGGCCTGATGCTATAGGAGATAGAATGGGAACCTGGGCGTAGTTATCCACACTGTACCTCTCCGACAGCTGAGAGGGCAGCATTTCATGGGGGAATGGGTTTCCGCATCAGAAGTAAATTCACATTTGCACTGCAGCTATTTCAAGCAGCTGATTCATTACAATCTGCTAAAATCAGTTTCACGGAAAGAGCCTGAAAGGTATTTAGCATTTTTCTATTAGTCCAGAAGTGAGGCAGGTGGGATGTGTTTACTTTTGTTGTGGGTTAGAGAGCCCTCTGCTGGTCGAGTGTTGACCATCGACAACTCATATTGCTCTTACCGAAATGCAGCCAAAGAACCACAATGTCAACAGGGCAGGGGATTCTCAGAAGCCGTGGCCGTTCTGGCTGCATAAACCCTCTCATGTCTGGATCCTTCTCTGTGAGACTGGGCGGGCGATCTTGCAAGAAGAGTTCATTCCGTCATGATAGGTGTCTTATTAGAAATAGGACAGACCAATAAAGGGGCTTCAGTAGGTACTTGGCGCTTCAGCTTCAAATGGTACATTCGCACTTCTGCGACCAGCACCAAGGGACGTGGAGAAGCAGGAAAAAAGTTAAGCAAACTTTTTCAGGCCTTTTAAAAAGATCATCTCAAGTTCAGAGTGAAAGTGTGGATCAGTTCTTACATTAAGTCGGCTATCTTGTTCCTGTGTACTCAGGCGGGGCTCTGTCCTCATTGCTGAAGGCTTGTAATAAATAAATGTGTTCACTCTCTTAGTGCATACACATACACACACACACAAAGAGCTATAGGTATAATTGTCCTCGATATACTATACTTGATAAGACACTAAATAATAGATAGGGCTCAGTGTTTGTGCCTGGGCATACACACACTATAAGAGGTAGGTATAGTAATTATAAATTATCATTCCTACTACAAGCCTTCAGCAATGGAAAGAGCATCTAGATTCAGGAAAGGGATGCACACTAGCTGGATTAAACCATTAATCTTGACCCAAGTAATATGAGTGAACAGCAAAGCCAAAATAATTGCCAGAGACAAAATTATTTGCTAATGCTGGCTGTTTCTGAACTAGCCGTTGACGAGCCTTTTACTGTTTGTTGTACGAGCATGCCATAAACACGCATGTAATTCCATGACTAATACACTATTTGTAGGGTGATACCGTTCCATTTGGAATGGCTTAGTTGGTCGGTTTGTTTGTAACGTCTCTGGTGTGAGGGTTTCCTGTCCCTGAGGGCTTGGCGGACTGTACTGCTTAGGAAGAGAGCTGAGTAGTTTTGTGGTTGTGCTTGGAAACATTAGCAAGGGAAGAGAGGTGCAGCTAACCCCAATCTACAGGGCCTTGAAGAATTAATGATTAGAGAATTTGGGGCCTTGTGCACTATAACGATGGAGGCACCTTTCAAATTCCCTGAACCTAGGATGAGAGAGGCCCCAGGGGGAGGGAGCGAGCGGTGTTGGAAATGGGCGTGTCCTACAGGGCTGGCTTGGCTTCCTCCCCCTGCAACGTCCTACCCCACGCCTCCCACTCCTGGTCCTGAGCTGATTTTGGGTGTGTTCCCAACCCTCCGGTGACGGGGGAGCTCTTGGTGAGCTTTCACAAGGCCTCCACATAAGTGTACCTGGACCTGTCAATCTGGCCTTTTATGAATGAGAAAGGTGTGTGCAGCCTACGACATGACCAGGTGAAAAGAGGATTGTGGGGGAAGCTCTGATAGGACTCCTAACATTTTCTGCCTGCAATCCATTCACCCCAGAATCATTTTAAATATATAAACACTCAGAGTAACCTAAACTTCTGCAACTGAAGGATCTTAAGTGTAGTGAAAATGGGCCTGTCAGAGGCTATATAGAGCTGGATGAATGCTGCAAAACAGGGTGTGCACATTTGTCCAAATTCCAAACCACTGACGGCGTCAGCCATGTTCACGACTGGTTATCTGTGCTGGGTAAATGCTGGTGCTAACAGGGTTTTGTGCACATGGACGCTCTGCGAATGGTTCTTCCTCATGCAAATACCTGGATTCACACGTGATTAAAGAGATCCGCTATTCCCTTTCGTTATTCACTATTTCACTGCTCATTGTTCCCTTTTAAAGGTTTTGGTTAACCAACTGTAACCCTGCCTGCTTGCTGTGGCGCTCTGTCCCCCTGTAGTGGTGGCACCTAGACCAGCTAGAAATTGACGAGTCTGCTACAGCTTTGGTTAAGAGAGATTTGTCTTTCAGCTCTTGCGTAGAGGCTCATGCATTAAGCTCCAGCGGTCCCAGGTTTGATCCCAGCCAATGACGATCGGGTCTGTTGGTTTTACACATTCACACAGCAGAGGACGTTCCATGTGCATTGGGTGACCAATCACACGTGACAAATAAACTGAGAAAGAGAACGGTTTGTGACCCACCATCTGAAAACTTTTATCCAAACTACTTGGCAAATGGTTATAAATAACGAACGCACGTGGGGCTTTGGGCGTGACTGAATGATGAAACTACCGGGCCCAGTTTGTTCATGACAGTCAGGCCAATTCTAGAGCTTTGATGGGGCTGACAACAGTAATGTTTAGGGGGCTGATGCCACCTTCAGCCTAGAATGACTTCGGTTGAGAACGTTTTCTTTGGGAGGCCATCTAGCCCATCCCCCGCCTCCTGTGTGTTTGGGAGAAGGCCAGCTCCTTAGTTTTTCCATCAGCATCAATGCATTGTGTAATTAATTATTAGGGCTGAAGACTGTGAGTCCGCGGTCTAGTCCTGAGTCTACTATCGGCTTGCTGCATGATACCTTAGTTGCTCCACCTATAAAAAGAGGCTAATTTTGATATGCTTTGTAGAGTAAGCTGTACGTATTAAGCAACTGATGTTTGCAAAATGCTTTAAGATCCTCAGATGCAAGGAGTCCAACTAACTTACTATTGTAATTATCATGATCCTAAGGACAGAAGCTGATAACTAATTTAGAGCAGAGAGAAATGTCTTCCTTTGACATAGTGTTAAACCCGTAGGTAAATTTTGGAAGTGGAAAGTATCCAGCATTGACCAGTGTTGAAGATCAGATATTGGACGAGATATTGGTGCATTCTGGTATGGCAATTCCTATGTTCATTATTTCCGCCTGCATGGAGCCATATTATATTAGGTTAGGTTGATGTTTGCTCTTGACATTCTGCAAAATTCGATCAGGAAGAATGCACTTCCAGTAGATTAGTCTCAGAGACGAGGTTTAATTGCATTTTCGCTGATTCCTTTACACTGCACAGTACAACGGTTCACAGAGAGACCAAGGGTGCAGAAGTAGCAGCCTATTCACGTTCTTTTGGCAGCCTCCACTGATGCCTTCATAGAAAACCTTGAAGCAGCTTCCAGTTTCAGTTGCGACATTCTTCACAAGGAGTTTGGCTCCTGAAAGCAACAGCTTGACAAAGAGGGGGACAGAACACTGATGAAGTTCAAGTCTGCCAGACTTGTTTTCTTCAATGATTCAATGCTGGCTTTTTTTAGCGTGTCATTTTGGGGGGAAGTAGAACGGCTTATGTCAGCAGCTAGCACTGGCTGAGCAGAGATCTGAGTTCAGTTTGGGGTCAGAAAACTTGCTTCTGAACAACATCGCCCTCCTATCCCCACCCCAAACACGCCTAAACTCTGCAGACCTTTGAAATTCAGACCCAACGCTAATTTCATACAAAATCCATCTCTTTTCACAGGGACAAGACAGCCTGGATGTGGCCACTCAAATCTGGGAACATGAGGGGGGATATCAATATCTGGATCCTGATCTAAATGCTTTTAATTTCTAATCTGAACTTCTGGAGTCTACAAAATGGGCCAAGAAGTTGGGTGACAACTGACCTCATTGGGAGGTTTCAGAAACTTTCATTTCTAGCCATTGCGCTGTTATCCGCGGTTTTGCTGAATCCAAAGCTCTTGTAACTTTACTCTTTGAACAGGTAGTTGGACTAGATGACTTCCAGAGGTCCCTTCCAACCCTAATATTTTATGATTTTATTATTCTTTTTGAGGGAGCGACAGAAAATAAATCAATGGGGACATGGCTGCAAACAGGCAAACAAAATTGCTTTCACCTAAAGCTTCTAATTTATTTAGTCTCTAGCATTTACACACATCTACAACAGGTTAGGAGAGCACCCCAAACTAACCCCAGATTCATATTTATCCAGGGTCTTGAGGAGGTCTCGAGTAGAAAACTATAGATGTCCAGTGGTCAGCTTTCCATCTGCAGGGGAACTCCAGAGGTGTCCAGCTGTTCAAGTGTCCACTGAGCTCAGATTTCTTCCTCTTTTTATATCCAATTTGTTAATATTATATAGCTTGATCATCAGAAAAACTGCTGAGCAGAAGCTAAATTAAGCGTGGAGATTTCCAGCTTATCTGGTAGGCAATTTTCCATCAGTCAAGTGGGGAACTTTCTATCAATTAACCAGTTGTACAGCAGTAAACTATTGCCAGACTTTCCAACTTGCAAAACCGCATGCTTCTGAAAAACAACTCAAGTTAGGAGGGCGCAGGGTCATGTTTACTTTTCGTGGTCACTCACTTCACCCTCCCCGCCAGTTTCTTAGTTATGGTAAGGTTCAAGAAAGGCCTCCTTTTAGCTGCTTTCAGCAATAAGTATAAAAATCAGTATTGCAGCTGCTGGAAGTAGTTTAAACATGTTATTGGGCTCTGGGCTACCAAAATTCTGCTCCTACAGTACAAGCAACCCTGCCTTTCCGCTATCCCGGCACTTCCTATTCAGGGCCCAGATCTGCAAGGCCTTCCTCAAGCAAACTACCACTGAAAGCCACCAGTACACTCTGGGTGCTTTGCACTGATTCAAGTGATGCAAACCAGTTGTAAACCTAACTTAACTGGCTGGTTAGGCCAAGTGTGCAGCTGCTTTGTGCTGCAGAGAGGCACACGACAGCCAGAATACATAGGCGAATCAGACCTATCTTTTATCTCAGGAAAATTCTGATTGATTTTGATCAGACTTTTGAGTACTCACATAAATAAGAGTTCAACCTGCATGGGCACTTAGGGATTTAACCCCTGCCCTGTGCTGGAAACTGAGAGCAGAGAAATGAGAAAAAAACCAAAATGACTTGTCCTGACTTTTCGGAATTGTAACCAAAGTGGGTTCTAGAGAGGGAACAAATGTAGGGGAAGGGAACTTTTATTCCCAACAAACTTATTGGTCCTTTCCCTTTCTGTGAGCTACTTTGAGAGTCCTCCGCAGACTGCGCACTCAGCAGGAACTTTTGCAGTTCCTGACTTTGTTTATTTTAAATGCACACCCTCCAAGTGGCAGTAACAAAATGTTCTGCCTCTCACTTTTTTAGGTCGGGCTCTATTTTTGCTGCCCTGTATCGAACACAACCTACTTGTCTTCACTTTTCAGGCTCTTCACAGTTTATCCCCACCTACCTACCATCTCTCACTCATTGCAATATCTATTCCTGCCTCCATTGGTCAATGGTACCAGCTTTCATCATCCGCTTGTTACATTTTCATCAAGCATTGTGTGCTGTCTCCTGTGCTATTCCCGAGGCATAGAAAGAGCTCCCCGGAAACATATACAAAGCAACCTCATTATCCTCCTTCAGATCCCTCCTTACAACTCTCCTCTGATGTGACACATATAAAAGAAACCTCTCGACAACTGCTAGGGGATGCCTGGTGGTCTCAGCCTACCAGCCATCATGTCAACCAGCATGTCTCATTTTTCTTGGTGCTCCCCTGCCTGCTTGTTGTATCCAGTTGTCTCTCACCTTGTACACAGATTATCAGTGTCTCAGATAAGGATCTGTCTTTTTTGTATGTGGTTATACAGCGCCTAATTGTTCTATGCAATACAAACAGCTGCTGATGGAGCCAACGCATGGACTGCTGCACTGGGGTGGAGGTGGGTAAAATGGGGCCCAGCTGGGGACACCCCTACCCCCAACTCTTTCAGACCCAGAACTGTGTAGGGGGGACAACCCACAATCTGGGGACAGTAGGCATTAGGGGCTGCCTCCTCCCCCCACCCCCTGCCATGTGGCATTGGTGATAAACTGCAATGAGATACCAGCCAGAGATTGTAGTTTTGCCTGGATTTCCTCTGCCCTTTGCTGATGGGCTGTGGCTTCAACCCTCCCCGCATTCTCAAAGTGTCTAAAATTAATGGGAAACAGCCCCTGAATCTGGAAAATGCCATGCACCCTCTGGTCCCATTGAAATCAGTGGGCAGGGAGCGCATTCACCAGTTCATCCCTGGAGGCACTCAGCCCCTTGCAGGATCACCCTATGTATGTAGGTGAGGCCCGGAAGCTCAGCTATTGTCCATCAGATTAGCTCCAGTCAAGCTAATGTACACCAGCTGAGGATCTGGCCAATTATGTGTAGAAAACACATTGTCACTTTGCTTCAGCAGCAGAAAGGGAGGAGGTGTGGCTAAGGGAGAGAGAGAGATTGGTGGGTAACATTACTTCTCCCCTTGGAATCTCACTGATTATGTTTAAAAAGGAGTCTAATGAAATTAAAAGGAGAATCTGTCCTAATTTGTACATTTTAATAGGCCACAATTCCAAGGCAGTTAGGCTCTAGAAGATGGTGAAATGGAGGTTTATGGTAATGTGACAAGAATTAATGAAACGTAACCTGACTTTCATATAATTAAAACTAGGAATTGCTGCAAGGAGGGCTCATGCTAAATACAGTTTTGAGGGCTGGGTTGATTAAAATTTGTGTCTGGCTACAAATGATTAGATTAAAATCAATTAACTGTAGAGTTTCTGTCTGGCATATGGAAGGATAATTTAGTTACATAACTAGCAATGTGATTTGCACTTTGCAAATGTTGTTTCCGTGAATCAGACTAAGCGACAACCTGGACTTTTAACAGGGGATTTTTTTTTTTTTTGGATTTTTTCTGTGTGTCTTGGTGACATGCTAATCAGCAGATCTTGAAAGAATCCGTAACTGGAGAATTGTTGTCTTGACAGCACTGAGCAAAAAAAGATAAAGTCTAATGGCCTGGTTATTGGTAAGCAGGGACTCTTTTCATTATACGTTTGAGGACAGCTTGGATTAGGTAGGCGTTAGCGGAGTTCGCTGTTGGTCTGGCAGGTATTCTGTCTCACCCTGTACAGCTGTCTGGTTGGCAGTGGCCATTAGCACTAATGCAAACACGTTACTACATGGAAAGGATTCCTGTGTTATAGCATCCCTGATGACCCTTGCTCTTTCCTGTACTGAAAGAAAAAATTAGCACCCGACTTTGAAATTCAGGATCGCTGAAATCAAGTAGCTCCTGGGTAGGGCCTGATATTTTGGGTACAGCTCAAGGTCTCCTCACCCCTGCGTTGCACTGTTCTGCCAAACACCTTAATCTGAGCCAGTGGCACCCTGCTTTCCCAGTCTTGGGACACGCTTGAGCAAATCCTGCCAGGAAGCAAGGCAGTGGCTGCAGTGGTTATGTCAGGAGACCCGGGTTCTATCTCCACCTCTGCCAAAGACTTCCCAGGGGCTGCTGGACTAGCTACATAGACCAAAACCATCAAACTTAGGTTCCTAAAGTTCAGCACCTAAATAAGTGGTCTGATTTTTAAAGGTACTGAAATGGTGGATGCAGGTATCTGGGCCAGATCCTCCGCTGCTGAAAACGGACGTTACTCCACGGCAGTCAATGGAGCCAGGTCGATTTACTGCAGCTGAGGAATTGGCCCATCTGACTGTAGGACCCCTTGTTTGCAAATGCTGAC
>ML675720.1:213204-245474 GCA_007922155.1 Mesoclemmys tuberculata | reverse complement strand
CTGACCTTTGCCTCTCTGTGTCTCATCGTCCTCAGCTGTAAAATGAAAATACTTCCCTGCCTCACGGGGGTTGGGGGAGTGAGGTTTAATTCAGTAATACCAGGTGGAGTTCAGATGCTACGATGAGGCACGCTCTGGAAACGTCTGGACAATAGCAGGGCTGTGCCGCGCTGCGAGCGAGTGTGGGGACCTGGCGTTAGACCACTGAGTTTACACTTGGGTCTCTGTGGCAGCGCATCCTCACCTCACGAGGGGCACCCAACGCTGGTCACGGCAATGCACAGGGGCCGCATCGTTGGCTCCCCTCGCTGGGCTCTCCCTCAGCTTGCAACGGCCTCTCCCAGCCTTGGCCTCCTCCCAAAGACCCCTGGGGGTTGGCCTGCCAGTCAAGTCACATAAGAGTCTAAGCCCCTCCTGGGGTGACACGAGCAAGTTCAAACACAAGTCCAAACAAATCTTCAAGCTACGACCCCTCCCACCTCACTCAGGCTCTCTTGTATTTCCCTTGTGGGCCGATCTCAGCTTCCCCTGCAGGGGCCTAACCTTCTTTGTTTCCTGTCTGTTAACCCTATCTCAGAGCTTCTCTTCACACAAGAGACATGCCTCCATCCCAATCTCCCCACAACTGAGCTCCCTCAGTCTACTTACAAGGCCTAGCTCCATCTCCTCTGGCCAGGAGGCAATTAGCTAATCCCCCCATACCCCCATGACTAACTGGGTTTCTCTTTGCCTTGCAGTTGTTGGGGGGGTAAACCCCACTACAGTCCCCAAGACGGAAAAGCTGGTGGTCCCAGCTAAGCATCCCATCCCCCATCTACATTCTGCAAATTGGATGTTACTCAACCCTCAGATGGGATTGCGGTGTGCCTGGAAAATTACACCATCGTTGCACAGATTCTGTCACACCAGAGAGACCGGGAGTAATTTTTTCCCACGTACTGTGAAAAACTCCCCACCATAGTAAAACAAACAAAAAAAAAAGGTGGGGGGTGTCTCTGTAAAAATAGCAAAAGTAGTTTTAGCTCAAAAATTCCTTGGGATACAATGTGTAGAGGAAAGAGAGGAGACACCCTCCGAGTGCCTGCCACTCCCCTATACCCACTCTCTGCTTTATCTGTCCAGGCATCTTTTTTTAAGTACGTTTGATTGGATTTCAATGACAGCTTTTATATCCACTTCTGCCTCTTCATAAGGCTCCCGTTTAACATGATCACATTCCTCTCAGCGCCCTCTCGTCACGAGAAAATTGTTGCTTCTCATGTGCGGTGAAGAAAATAACCCTATTTCTGCATTTCTCACATAGGCTCTGAGAGGCAGCATGGAGTAGTGGTTAGCGGCCAGCACTCAGATTAAGAAATCCTGAGTTCTTGTTCCATTTTCGTCACGGACTTTGTGAAGGCATGTGAGCAAACGTTTCTACCAGCTTCCCCTCACAGTGGTGTTGTAAGATTGAATTCATGTTTATAAGCTCATTGAAGTGGTACGTAAGTGCTTAGCAGCTGTATTACTTAAAAGGACAATGTTCTCTGTTGCGGGGTCAGTTGAAGAGAGAGAGAGAGAGAGACTGAGCCAGATGGAGCGATAAGGAGCGTTTATTCGGTTACAGCTTTCAGTCCACTCGTTCCCCTTTGCTTCACGACCAACAAAGTGAGCCCCGAGGTCACTACTTTACAACGCTTTATCTAAAATAACATGTAAACACACACTTCTACAACATCCCCTAAAATCTCTATTTGGTAATATAAAAGATTATAAAATGAATATTAATGGATAGGGGAGGCATATAATTATATCCGCCCTGTTTGTTAGTTCCCACAAAACTTGCGTAGCCTCTATTTTTATCTTAACAGCAGGAACAACCATGAAGTCCCTTAATAATTAGCAACAAGGGAAGAACTAGGGGGAGAGATCCTGTGTCTTTCTTAACAAGCATGCTGCCTGAGAAAGAAGAGATAACACTCTTTCATCACATTCTTTGTCCAGGTGGTGAGGGGAGGAATGGTCGGGGGGAAGAACATAGCCCTCTTTTCCTAACTTCAAGGCTTAGAAAGTTGCTGTGGTTTGCATATGATTATTGCTTGTGTAATATATGGCCTTTTCAGCCCAAGCCAGGGGTCCCCCAGAGGACAATTTGTGTTCAAAGTCTGGGCCCAACACCCAGCCCCCCAGGAATGTGGCCCAGCGCTGACACCCTTTGTCCCCACGCCCACACTCCCCACCTTGCTTTTGTTTCCACTGCATTCTGGTGCTTGATATTTATGCACTGGTGCAAGAACCTCCTTCATTGCAGTGTCTGCTTTTGGAACCAGCCTCTCTGTCTCTCTCTCCACTTGATCCATGTTGTTTGTTTCCAAATCAGATCTGCAAACACTCCTTTTCTCCCATCTGTCTTTCCCTCACTTCACTATTTGGTTATTAATTTAGCTTTGCCAACATGCCACTTCCTGCCATCTGTATGGAAGACCCTGTACAAAAGACATTTGAAATGTGGTAATATAATTTACTGTACACATGAATATGTGCTCAGAAGTTAGGCTGCTTTCCCTGCACCAGATGATTATTGTGCAAATTGCTTCCTGCAGTGTGGAAGGCTTATAAATGACAAACCTTGAAGGCTGCAGAATAAAATCTCTCATTACTGAGAGATGGACAATCATTTCTCTTCCAGAATGAGATGCATTAGATTTAGTTTACTTGTGGAGTAGGTAAGGTCACGACAGACTTTATAAACTCTGTCAATGTTCCTGCTGTATGATATTTTCTTCTTGCTGACATGTCTGTGCAGCAAAGTGGGCAACTTATCCAATGCTTTTAATAAAACTAAAGTGACAAAGATGTCTTGAGATAAATCACTTTACTGCAGTGAATCACAGAAGTGATCTACATGATGAAACTGGCTGTGTCTAAGCATGGCTGGTGTACGCAGGACTGAGCAATGTTCTAAAAAGCAAAACATAGTAAGAAATAGCAAGGCGGAAGACCATGATTATCCATCCATGATTTTGATTTTTTTCCATTCCAAAACAGAACTAACCCAAATCAAATTTCCTGCAAAACAACATTAAAAAAGTCTTGGGTCAATCAAAACCTTTCATTCTGAGTCACATTTTTATTGTAGCATAGTAAAATAATTTATTTTTTATAATATATTTTTTTTAAAACAGAAACAAAGTCATTTCAAAATGGAAAAT
The DNA here is from genome assembly GCA_007922155.1 of Mesoclemmys tuberculata. Taxonomy (NCBI): domain Eukaryota; kingdom Metazoa; phylum Chordata; order Testudines; family Chelidae; genus Mesoclemmys; species Mesoclemmys tuberculata. The sequence goes on along the minus strand of ML675720.1, from coordinate 242,283 downwards.
CAAAATGTTCCATTCTGAAAAGGTCAAAAACATCCCCTCCCCCCCTTTCTATCTCATGGGAACGCTCCATTCCATTTTTTAATTTTTCCTAAAAAAATATTTCTTTGCAATCAGTGTGTTTCCAAAAAAACCCCAAAACAACGTTTTGCTTTTGATGATTCGGCATTGTCCGACTGAAACGCATTTTGTCAGAAAATTTCCAACTAACTCTATTAAACAACCAGGACTAAACCAGTCAGTTTCACAATGGAAACAGGTCTCTAAGATCAGTAGGCTTTGGATCAGGCTCTCAAGTTTGGCCTAAGATAGTTTTTGGGTTTAGTATCAACTAAAGGAGCAGCTAAAGGTTCAAATCTGCTACCTTTAAAGTCATCTGTAGTTTGCCATTAACTCCAATAGGCACAGGAGCAGGCACTTTACCTACAACTGATGTACAATTATGTAGGTGTACCTCCCAAGAATCCTGGGTTCCTGGAACTGTCCTGCGTTGACCCTGAAATGCCCTGTCCCAGCTAAAAGAGAACATTTCCTGCACTTGGGGCCAACAGGGAGGGAGGGGAGGAGGCAACAGAGGGAGTTCGGCCCAGGCCCCCCATTTGAGAGGACACCCAAATCTAGTAGCATTGCAACGTGCCATTCAGATTAGGTCCTTCCACCTCCCTTTTGATGGAGACGGAGGGGCAGACGAACCAAACCTGAATGGCTTTGAATCCCATGTTAGCCAACTGAAAGATAGGGAGGTATGCATTTGGGTAATTAAACACCTGAATCTTTGCAGTCCCTCATGTGCTTTAAGGATCTGCAGGCAGTGCCACGTTAAACAAGTCAGCAAAAGGGACGTGCACCTATTTCCAGATGGCACTAGCTGCTGTCAGTTCAGATTGGGAAACTGGAATGGATATGAAGCTACAGAGTGGCATGTTTCAAGGTATACATCCAGATTATTTGTGAGCCTGTGGGGTTATTCCTCCCTATTAAAAACATTTCAGTAATGACCTGTCATAAACCAGGGCCTGCAGAATGTAATGAGAAACCTGCCCTACAGCGCGTTGAACAGGATTGTCAGCAAGGAACGGGGAAGCAAACAGAAATACAGAAATACTGAAAGAGCCCCGGAAACCAAAAAACACCTCAGGATCATAGTCATCCACAAGACCTTGGCTTTTGAGGTCTGTCAAAAGTTCCCACAGAGCAAACGATGCAGAACTCCATTTATCTACCTTTGAGGAAGGCAGAGCTCAGCTAGTTCTGGTGGAATTCGAACGTGTGGTTCTAGGGAGAGTGAAAAGGCTCCGGGTGTTGCATAGGCCACTTACCCCACAAACTTTGGCTCCAGTTCTAAACATCAGGGGAATTCGGTTCAAAAAAGAGAAAGGCAGTTGGTTCAGTCAAGGATTTATCATAGGTGGGCGTGGCACTATGTGAGAAGAGACAGACCTTGACTCAAGGGGGCCAGAAGTTAGAATTAGAGCTGTCCACATAACTGATTGTTTGGTTTGCTGGCAGTTCTAAAAATAAAAATTGTTTTGGGTTAACCCAAACTGAAAATCTTTTGGAAACGTTCAGTGAAGAAAAAAGTTGAAGAAAAATAGCTGTCACGTGAAACTTTTCGTTTCTAATTTGATTTTTTTTTTGTAACATTTCGTTTTCTGAAATAAAACTGAACTTTTGAAATGAAAAGTGGTTTCAAGTAGAAAAAGTCCAAAGGCTTTGTTTAAAAAAATGACAGAATTAAATGTTTGTTTGTTTTTGTGGTGCTTTTTCGATGCTAATAATTTGGCGAAACCAACACGAATTCACAAAACATAAGTGTTGCTGCCACATCTACATGTTTTGCTTAAAAAAAGCATCAGCCAGAAAATTTCATCGAGCTCTAGTTTGAATGAAAACACAACAGCAGCAACCCTGCCAATGAAGAGATGTAATGGCGGTATAGGAGAGACCAGCTAATACAAGTGGGTGCTCTTTTCACTCCGTGCTACAAGGGCTACTCTGTAGAAGAAATCTCTTCCCAGTTCTGGGAAAGATAGCAGTGTCTTTTTCCAAAGGGGCATGGGGAGATGGTTGCTCGACTCTTTACTAGGTGATGAGAAAGCTGGCTTTGCCATTGTCAGAGTGATTTGGGGCAGGACTGGATCTTTATTTCTAACAGCAGATTCATAAATTCCAAGGCCAGACGGGACCAGTGTGATCATCTGGTCTGACCTCCTGAGTAACCCAGGCCATAGATTCCTAAAGCAGATAATTAAGAAAATAATTCCTAAAGCAGATCTTTAAGAAAAAGATCCAGTCTTGATCTGAAAAGCATCAGTGATGAGGACTGCACCACGACCCTTTGTAAATTGTTCCAATGGTTAATTACCCTCACTGTTAAAAATTTACACTTTATTTCCAGTCTGAATTTGTCTAACTTCAGCTTCCAGCCACTGGATTGTTAGCTGGCGCAATACTTCATTAAATGCTGCATACAGGATCCCCATACCATATTTCCAAGCATTAATGAAATCTCAGAAATGTATGTAATAGCTTTACATCTCAGAGCCCTAAATCTACAGCAGCACTCAAAGGCAGCCCGCTTTGGTGAAGCACACAGCAGCTGCATAAGCGGGCCCAGCAGCCATTCAGTAAGTCTGAAAGGGAAGTGAAGAATACTGTATTCAGTTGGAAGCAGAAGAAACGTAGGGAGTAAAATGCAATGAAAGAAAATGGAATTTAGCCAGGACCCCGTGTTAGCACACGCCTACTTCGGTGGAGATGCTAGGGGATCTTTCATCATTACAAGTGGTCTAAAGCTTGGTTGGGATCTCATCCAAAAGGCAGCATCTCCAGCCGCGTGGCACCATACTGAGGCCAGGTCCGACTCACAGAGAACAGCACCATGCTTAGGAGTAAACATATGGTATTTGGTTATATCTGTAGGGGGCAGCAGATGTCCTATGTATGCATGCATGTGTCCGCATAGTATTGGGTCTATGGTATCTGACTGAATCCATACCTGATTCTTCCTGTGTCATCCAGTTTTGGCTGGATGGCTGTTCCTGGGACCTATTAAAAAAAAAATTAGAGCAATCCTTATGAGCTCCATCTTCCTGCTGAAGCGGGGCTTTCACTGGACGTCTCTCATCCAAGCGCTAACCTAGCCTGACTCTGAGGCCTGGGAAAACATTTGTGGCAAATGACTATTCAGTGAGGAAAAGCGGCGTACCAGGGGTTGTGTTCTTTACAGGAGTGTGTTAATCATCCCCCGGCAGATTGCTTTGTAAGCATCCAGAGAACGCTGCTGAACAGCCTGTCTGCAGTTTTAAGAGCCCAGCAGTTCAGAATTCAACCATGCCGGCCTGTTCCCCCATCTGCTGTGGGTAAATAAATTAAAGCTTTGTTCATTCGCTCTGGTTCCGAAGTCTTCCTGAATGATTGGGGCAGGGCTGGATGCCCTGCCACAGGGGAGGCAGCGGGTTGCTGCTGAATGGAAGCGCAGTAACAAGCATCAGACAGCAGAAGCTAGTGCAGAGAGAGAATAGAGACGTTATGTGACTGATAACTCCCCAGGGGGATGATTTACGTTTTATTTACACTCCTGAGTTATGTTATCACTAATCACGCCCCCGGGCTATTTCATGTTCTAAACATACACTCTGCCTGCAATTGCTGAACTCCGAAACCCATCACTATGTCATGTACTGACGGCAGGCATCGCTCATCAGTTTGATCTACACTCCTTTTTAGTATTTGATGTAGCATGAAAGGCCTAATACCACTGCAGCCAAAGGCAAAAGTAAGCATGGAGTCAGGGATGGCGTTTCCGTGTTTCGTTCACGCTATGTGACATTTAACTAACCTGCTCTTTCATACACAGATCACAGTTTATACTGGGTCAGATTCTGATCTTTGATGGAGTTACTCAAGGCTGATGCTGTAACAAAGTCAGAATTTTACATCAAATGCTAAAGGTTGGGAGTCCTCCCGGAACATCTTATTAAAACCCCATCGACACAGAGTGTAAGTCTGTCGTGGTGACTCCATATGATAATCTGAACAGCCATCTGGTTAGTTACATTTATCATGTACTTTTCACGACCTCACCTGCACTCTGGAGGCACTGGATTCAAGGGCAAAGATTTATTGATTCCAAACATCCAGTAATTTCCAGAATCAGCTTTTAAAACAAACAAACTCAACTTTTCAGATACATGTTTCCTTCTTATTCCCTTCCCCATCCCCTTATAGAATTACCCTTCTCAAAATTACACAGATTTCATGGCTAGGGTAGGCAATATTCAGTCTTGCACCAGGGATAGCTTTGAGGCCTGTCATCTTATGACCCTGCAAGGTGAGCAATAGGAGTTTTACGTCTTTGGAAAGGGGCACTCAGCACGCACTTCTAACTCTGAAATGGCCTGAAATATCAGATTTTTTGTTGTCACATTTTTAATATATTTTTTCTCTGCGGTTTGTAGAGTTGGTAACTAAGGCAGCTGGCTTTGTAGATGAAAGCGTCTGAAAAACAGACTGCATCTATTGTATAAAAGCTCCATAAAATGTTTTAGTTTACAAAAGGGTTTTGAACCTTTATTGAGAGGAAACCTGGCACTCTGGGTAAGGTCTGAGGCTGGGACTCAGAAAATCTGGATCTGATTTCTGGTTCTTCCACAGACTTCCTGCACAACCTGGAGCAAGTCACTTGGTTTTTCCATGCCTCAGTTCCCCTAACCTTCTTCTGTCTTGTCTATCTGTGTTTTTCAGTCACGGACTCTCTCTTCCCGTAATAGCTTTCTTTGACAGGGTAACAAGCCTTATGGATAGGGGGGAAGTAGTAGATGTGGTACGTGTTGACTTTAGTAAGGCTTTTGATACGGTCTTGCATGACCTTCTCATCTAGAAACTAGGGAAATAAAACCTAGACAGAGCAACGCTCTGGGAATGGTACTGCAACCCGTTATGCCCCCACCTTATAGTAGCTCCATCTAGGTTGTATCTCCCTGGTTTATTTATGAGACAGTGTGAAAAGATCTTCTAAAGTCAAGAATGCTTCAAACAATAGGTCTTTGAGCTCAGCTGGGGGCTCTAGACAAATACAATAAAAATGATCATAAGCTGTTTCTAATATATTTTCTTTGCTTTACCTAGCAGGCACTCAATATGGTTTCTATTCCTATGTTGTGAGCCATCTTGCTACCAGCATGAGCCATTCCCGGAGAGATTCTACTTTGACTGAATGACCTGGGGAAAACCCTAACAAGGATAAGCAAGGAATGAAACTTCCTTTTAACAATATCCGGGAGCAATAAAATAACAGTTAGAAATCCACTGATATGTTTATGTATTTTGTACCAATATTCTTCCAAAGTATTTTTTGGCAGATTGAAACATGAGCATGAATATCAACAGGCTGGTTAACAAACAGAAGCCAATATAATACAATACTTATAGCAAAAGAATCTTATACCAAACCAGTCTCAGATTCCAATAAAGGTCTTCACGCTGTCATTCTGTTTTCCAAAATAAGAAAGCTTCTCAGTAAAATACTGTGGAAAATTTCAAGCAGTAAATAATGATGTGTGCTTTGTAGGTATCATATATAAAAATTAAATAGGGCTGATTGTTTCAAATTTACTGGTATTTTTTTCTTCTTTGGCAAATAAAGAAACATGAGGAAAGTAATGTTTGAAAATGTGGTCGTTATCTTAGACAGGCAGATAGGTGCTATAATGAGTGGGCATGTTAGTACCGAGTGCCTCATAAATATTAAGCGCATTGTCCTTACAACACACCCATGCGGTAGATAAATCATATTATTCATAGAGAACTTATGCACAGAAATAAAGTGATTCACCCAAGGTTACACAGGAAGTCTGGGAAGAACCACGAAGGGAACAATCAATTGTCAGAATTCCAGTCTTAACCACAAGCCTTTGAAACTGCACATGCATTTTTTTTTAATTAAAAATGGATTCACATATATTTTTATGAAAAAATGCACCTCGTTTGGTTTGCGACTATTTATGGAGTCATGTTAATGGTTCTTTGCAAATATTTGGACAGCGGCTAATTACTGGTGAAACTGTGGGGATCTCATGAGTTTAGTCAAGAATGCAAGAAAGAACTACATTGGCAATAAATGCAGCCCTGAAAAGGGGCATCAGAAAACCGATACCTGAATGTATAAATGGCCCAGTCACTTGCAAATGTCCCCTCACACAGGCAGAACATGAACATACAGACTAGAGGGAGGGTTTGAACATCAAAACTGGGAACTACTTCGTGGCATCCTGAGATGCGGGGAGAAGCAGAGATGGAAGAATTCCAGGTGGGACCTCGAAGATGATAGATCTCATTGGAAGGCTCTATGTCCAAATCTGAGGACAATCCACCGGTCTCTCAGTAAACTACAGATTAATAGCAGAGACCAAACAGCCATTATTAAGGCATCCCCCTATGCAAAAGACGGCCATCCATCACTCCATGAGGAGGAAGCTGGATGGTGGGAGGGATACTGTGTGACTGTGGGGCCTATTTCCGTGCGTTTGTTCGTTCACACCTCTGGCAGAGTTCCTTTGACCATTGTCCATTGATGCCTTACACACTTTGAGGAGCCCTGGGTGCTGTTCAGTGTCCCCTGCCGCTTCTCTGATTTTCACTCTATGACCTTCACGCCTGTCCCTGTTTTTTTCATTTATTGCCCCCTAGTATTCACTTGTGCCTTGGGTTCACTGGCCCCTCCTCCTCAGTTAAGGGGGCGGGCCTTTAGCTGTAGCTGGGTTTAGGCCCGCCCTCTCCCAGCAACCACAATGGCGGCTGCCAATCTGTGACACTGTAGACAGGACTTCCCAGAGCTGCTGTTACTGCTGGAGGGGATGGGGGGGAGCAGCGTGTTTCATTCAGTCCCTCACTGCTCCTGCTGTTGAACACCCTCTGCCTGCAGGACTGATAACCTGCCTGCCTCCTTCTCCAGGACCTTTACAGCAGAGACTCTTTTGCAAGCACACATGGGTGCACTTGCCCCCCCTTGGGCTTCCCAAACTCTGTCTCCCATCCCCTCAGTTTGTTTGCATTAGTCTGGTGGATCCCCTCCTCCTCGTGGTTTCCAACTCCCACACACCAGTCTTGCGTGGCCCCGTCTCTTTGCAATTTGCCACTTCCCTGCTCCCCCTTCACTGACTGTTACCTCATTCCCCTGCCCCACCCAGGGCTTCCCCCTCGTCTCTCCTCTGGAAATGTCCTCCTCATGACTTCTCTGAGCTCTCAGTCTGTTGCCAGGACTGCCTCAGAACCTGCTGCACAATCTCCACCTTGTAGCACAGGTGGGAGGCTCTCTTTGTGCACTGGAGGTTGGCCCTGGCTGGTGTCACCAGGATGAGAGACTTTCTGGATTACAGCTAAAGGAACATGATGGACTCTCTAGCTCTTGTACGGCCCCATGTGCCATTTACCCTACTGTGTGTTTCAGGGGATGAAGACTGCCCGGTCCACTGCTTCCTCACTTATCTTGAGTGGAGCCTGTGGGATCTACCCCTCAGCCTTGACCAGAGCTAGTCACTGGGCCCCCGGCTGCCTCTGACACACCATCCAAGTTGGTACTGTACATTTTTGTGCTCCATTTCCTCACTTTCATATCCCACCCTGACACCAAGTGGCAGGAGCTATTACATCCTAAAGAGGGTGAAGGACCCCAGTGGAGCAACTTCCATTTCATTTTGGTACCACAGCCTGCCAGAGAAAAATTGATGGCTCCTTCACGGAAGCCTAAGCACCAGTGCATTGATGTTGTTTATGAAGTCTCCTCCCTTGTTCCTTCTGTAGCTAGACGGAGACCCTGGCACATGCATATGTGCGTTGTACCAGGTTGGCAGTCCCTTTTCCTCCTCCTCCTTCAGAACCTCTGGTTGAGACGGGGAGCCCAGGGTGACAGTAAGACAGTTGTGATTTTATAATTGAAGAGCACAATTCATAATTGGTTACTTCACAATTGATGTAAACAAGTTTCAGCCTACGGGTTATTTATGAACCGGTCACTGACTTTTCACTCAGTTATCTGGGGTGTGTGTGAGTGATTGAATTGAGATTAGAACCCGGTATCATGCTAAGTGAGCCAACACTTCCTTAGCATCCCCACTGCATGCTCTTACCTTACAATATGCCTCTTGATGTGGCACACGGGTTTACTGAAACCATCTTGACATTTAAAAACTCTATTTATAATGGCAGCATTATTCTTAGTTAAATCTGAAGACTCCAATATACAGTAGGTGCAAGCTGTCCATGGAAGTAAACTGGGAATAACCTGAAGTCAGACTTCTGGATGGCAAGAATTTCAGTATGGTTATTGTAAAGTTCAAACGTGAAATGCTCGGGAACAGCAGTTAAAGAGGAGCCCTCCCAGAGTTAGGGCAGAACTGTTCAGAATTCAGACAAAGGTTTCACATGACCTCATGTACAAGCTAGGGAAATAGAACCTAGATGCAGCTACTATGAGGTGGGTGTATGACTGGTTGGAAAACCATTCCCAGAGAGTAGTTATCTGTGGTTCGCAGTGAGGCTGGAAGGGCATATTGAGTTCCGCACAGAACTGTCCTAGGTCCGGTTCTATTCAATATCTTCATAAATGATTTAGATAATGGCATAGAGAGTACACTTATAAAGTTTGTGGTTGATACCAAGTTAGGAGGCATTGCAAGTGCTTTGGAGGATAGGATTAAAATTCAAAATGATCTGGACAAACTGGAGAAATGGCGTGCAGTAAATAGGATGAAATTCAGTAAAGAAAAATGCAAAGTACTCCACTTAGGAAAGAACAATCAATTGCACACATATAAAATGGGAAATGACTGCTTAGGAAGTAGCACTGCTGAAAGGGATCTCTAGGTTATAATGGATCACAAGCTAAATATGAGTCAACAGTGTAACACTGTTGCCAAAAAAGCAAACATCGTTCTGGGATGTATTAGCAGGAGTGTTGAAAGCAAGGCACAAGTAGTAATTCTTCCGCTCTACTTTGCTCATTAGGCCTCAAATGGAGTATTGTGTCCAGTTCTGGGTACCACATTTCAGGAAAGATGTGGACAAATTGGAGAAAGTCCAGAGAAGAGCAACAAAAATGATTAAAGGCCAAGAAAACATGAGCTATGAGGGAAGATTGAAAGAACTGGGTTTGTTTAGTCTGGAGAAGAGAAGACAGTTGTCATGATAACAGTTTTCAAGTACATAAAAGGTTGTTACAACGAGGGGGGAGAAATGTTGTTCTTGTTAACCTCTGAGGATAGAAGAAACAAGGGGCTTAAAGTGCAGCAAGGACAGTTTAGACTGGACATTAGGAAAAATTTCCTGACCATCAGGGTAGTGAAGCACTGGAACTATTGCCTACAAGGATGTGGAATCTCCATCACTGGAGGCTTTTTAGAACAGGTTAGACAAACACCTGTCGGGGATGGTCCAGCATTATTATACAGTCTTGTCTTGAGTGCAGGGGACTGGACTAGATGACCTCTCATTGTCCCATCCAGTTCTACCCTTCTATGATTCTGTGAACTGTTCCATTTCATCTAGCTCTAGAAGTGACTGACGCACCATGCAAGTGGGCAGAGCTCCATGGGTGCTGAGACAGGGGAGAATCTGGGTCTAACGGCTCAGTAGTCACTGTCGGTGGATCATAGTGTATCAAGATAGAAGTGGGAGGGAGATGATTAGGCTATAGCTATTAGGCCTGCCTGTAATGGTCAATGATTTTTAAGTATATTCCTATCACCTAGCTAGTTACAAAGGTATAAAAACAAAGACTCAAAAATCACAGACCACTTGTCTATGGGCCTTCTCTCACTGTGACAGTCTGAAGCCTGGTACTTTGTCCAAGCAAAACGAGAAGCAGCAGAGGCAGCTATAAGCTGGGAAGCATGCGGTCATATCCACGCATTCCAGACAAATTACGTTAAAACAAAGCACTACCCAGCTGTTGAGAAGGCGATCCAGTCTAGTGCCTCCAGATAACGAAAAGATCCTAGAATGTTTAAAGAAAACTTCGTCTGGTAGCGTTCTGTCTGGTTTTTAAACACTTGTCAACAGTTGTGGTTGCCGAATCTACACTTTGTGTTGTTTGGTCATTTTGGTACCCACTGTTCTGATCATTTCTGTCCGATTCTTTGACTGTTTCTGTCACATAACCAATTGTAATCAATTAAGGTGGTGGGCATGACTGGTCAGGTACATGTTACAACACGTTAGGATTAGTTAAAGAATTATCTTGTAATTTTTTTTAAATGACTGGTTAAGATACTCTATAAAAACTGAGGCCAAACAGGAAATAAGGCGGGAAGAGGAAAATTACTGGTGTGAAGAATTGGGATTCATGCTCGCGTGATTACCCCAATAAACCCACGGTATTGCCTGTTGCTGGACTCTGGACTTCTGCTTCTGTCAGCGAACCAAGAACTGAAGGCGGAAGCCTTAACAGAGATCTTTAGAAAGTCTCTGGGTAAGGATAAAAGGGGCAAAAAACAAGGGTGATGCATGTCTACTATAGACCATCTAACCAGGAAGAAGAGGCATGAGGCTTTGTTTAAATAATTAACAAAATCATCCTACACACAGGACGTGTGATGACGACAGATTTCAACTACCCAGAGATCTATTGGGAAAATAATACAGCAGGGCACAGATTGTCCAGCAACTTCTTGGACTGTATTGGAGGCAACTTCTTACTACAGATGGTGGAGACAGCAATTAGAGAGAGGCTGTTCCAGATTTGATTCTCACAAAAAGGAAGGAACTGATTTAGAATTTGAAGGTGGAAGGCAGCTTGTCTTGAAGCTATAGGGTTTATGATTTTAACGCCTGGTAGGCGGGAAAACAGCAGAATAAAGACTATGGATTTCAAGAATGCAGAACATAGTAAACTCAGAATTGGTAGGTCAGAAGCCAGAGAAAGCAAGGCTAAGGAGAAAAAAATTGTTCAGGAGAGCTGACAGTTTAAGCAGATTATTACTAACCTTATAAAGGGCACAAAGCAAACCATACCAATGCATAAGAAAGATAGGAAGCATGGTAAGAGACAACCCTAGCTTACCCCGGATATCTTCATGACCTGAAACTCAAAAATGACTCATACAAAAAGTGGAAACCAGGTCAACTTATGAAGGATAAATATGAAAAACAACACAAGCAAGGACAAAATTAGAACGTCTAAGGCAAAAAATTAGATTAAGCCAGTTATCAACATAAAGGGTAACAAGAAAACATTTTACAAATATACAAGAAACAAGAGGAAGACCAATCATAGGATGGACCCATTTCCCTCCTCATTGAGAAAGACAACAACAAAAAACAAAGCAATGGTCCAAGTGTTAAAAGTCTTTTTCTTTCAGTTTTCACCAAAAAAGTTAGCATTCATTGGACTACTATCATGGTGGACACCAGAGAAAATGGGGTAGGATCTGAGGGTAAAAAAGGATGAGAACAAGTTAAGAATTACTCAAGCCTTGTCTACACTACACAGTTTTGTCAGCAAAAGTCATGTTTTGTCGACAAAACAGTGGAGATGTACACACAACAATGCGCCTCCTGCCAATTTAACTCTCCTGCTATGCAGACATGATAAAACCACCTTGATGAGTGGCAGAGCTTTTTGTGACCAAGTTAGAGTGACCCAGTGTCAGTGTAGACACAATACTTGCTTATGTTGCCCCAAGTGGCCTCCAGAAGGTGTGCCACAATGCCCTTCGTGACCGTTCTTGTCAGCAGTTTGTACTCTACTGCCCCGCAGCCAGGTACATAGGCATGCGCCCCTCCTCCTTTAAAGCCCCGGGAATTTTTGAAATTCCACTTCCCGTTTGCTCAGTGTGGACAGCTCACATCGCAGCTTCCCAGCTGACCATGCCGGCTTCCCACAGCAAAGGGGCTCCTGCTTGGCGTACATCAGAGTTGCTGGATCTGTTAGATCTGTAGAGAAGAAGGATGTGCTCTGATCCAGCCGTAGGAACTTTGCTTATGGCATGGACGAGAAGGGGCATGAAAGGCACACACAGCAGTGCTGTGCTAAGATCAAGGAGCTGAGGCAGACGTACCACAAGGCAAGGGAGGCCAACCGTGGCACTGGTGCATCACTGAAAACACACCGCTTCTGCAAGGAGCTGCATGCAATCCTCTGCAGCTACCCCACCTCCACCGCCAAGAGCCCCATGGATACTTTGGGGTTTACAGGAGGCAGCAGCCAGTGGAGTCAACCCCAAGGATGAAGTAGTGGATGAGGAGGTCAGGTTCAAGGAGGCTGTGGGACAGGCAACAGGCTCGTCTGGTGGCGTAGTGAGCCAGGTCTCTGACTTTGGAGGAGTCTAGCCAGTCCCAGCCGTCCAACTCTGGAGTGCCTGAAGCAGGAGAGGGGAGCTCTAGTAATTTTCTCAGAGCGCACAGTTACATGAAATAGAGGTGCCCTTTATTTTATTACATGGCACATGTGGGAGAAGGGATTGAAATTCACACTAGATACTGTGTGCTTCTGCGTCACGTTCCCTTGTGCAGTTTTGCAGTGGGGGCCCTATGGAAAAGTTTGCTAATGCACAAAAAGATCTCCCGGGAATCCTCCGTAGAGGACTTTAGGAACCTTCCTGCAGATCCGCTGCAATCCTCTGCTGAAGATTCCTTGGCAGAGCCGCTTTGTTTCTTCCCCCATTGTAGGAAACTTTGCCGCACCGATTGGCAATTACTTCTGGAGGAACCGAAGCAGCACACAGGACAGCAGCCCATGGCATCGGCCTGACACCGCATGCATGCAGGAGATGCACCCTTGCATCTTCGGTCACCCTCAATAGTGTGACTTCAGCTTCGATCGCCCCCCTCGACCTCCCCGTGAAAAAACAGTGCCAGTATTCAGAGGTGTCCCTAAGCACTTGTACTGATCCCTTCTGAAACAACCACCCAGACCCTTTGTCCTGTCTTGCACGCCCCTCCCCTCCAGGCCAAACTCACCATCTGTAGTGCTCTGGCCCTGCTACATGCTTGCCACGAGAGACATTAGGAAGAGGTGCATGTAACTTTTTATGATTCACGACTGAGAGTGCACATGCAATACTGACTCGGTATCATTTCCTTTGCATCTGCAGATGTGCCCTTGATGGACAGCTCCTACACACCAGCGGCGTGCCTCCATCAGATAAGGAGGCTATGACGTTGGCCTCCAGGGGAGCCATGCTGAAATAGCTTAAACAGGACAAAGTGCAAAGAATGGGGCAGGCAAAACCCTAAATACTGGTGGTTTTTCTTCCATAAGATATACCAAGCCAGCAACAAACAGTTTCTGATGACATCACTGATCATTCAGTAGAAAAAGCAGTTTCCTTAAAACTATCCAGCCCTTTGGCTAGCACCCAGACAGCCAAGTCAAATATGATGGGGATTACTGAAAATCTTTATCCATCAGATGTAAAAAAGTTCTACCAAACCCAAAGGATCAGACACATTATCAAACAAGTCAGTGAACAGTTCAGATCTTACCTAAATACACGCTTAAAGCCAATGCTTATTAACTAAAGTAATATTTATTTTAAGAAAGGAAAGAGTAATGGTTGAAAGCTCAGTATACACGCACAGAGGAAACTAATGTTGTAAGTCAGGTTCAAAGTAGAGGTGATAACCGAGTTGCAAAGCCCTTAAATTGCAAAGTCTCTGAAATTACGCAAACAGCTTGGGGGGTTATCAGTCCTTGTTTAGAGCTTCTGACTTAAACTTCAAAGAGAAATAAAAACAATAATATTGTTACATTCAAGTTCCATCTAAATGTCAATATGTTCCTTTTGAATTCTGAATCAATAGAACAGCAGTGGACGGAAAAGCAGTTTATCTACATAGTTAAGCCCTCACAAGATGTATGTAAACTTATGTAAACCTCTAACAAGATGTATTTAAACAGCATCCAATAACTACCAACATACACTTGCATGTCAAAGCTCTAACCCTCCTTACCATTGTATGTTCCTATAATATGTCTTTAACGGTCAGATTTGGGCCGTACAATTTGCAAAGTTGCTTAGCTCCTTCTGGCCCAATGTCACAGAGGCGAATGAGGAGGAGTAAGGAGGACATATTTTGTCTAGTTCTGCAGTTGTCAGATCAGGCTGATGGCGAGCACAGAGCATGGAGAGAGAAAATAAATGACAAACTAGAAATGGACAGCCAAGAGAGGAGACAGGGCCAGGAGTGGTTAATACAGGGTGAGGAGCAGATAATAAAACTCACGGAGGATCAAACAGAGATCCTGAGGTCCCTGATTGCAGTGCAGGTAGAACATATGCATGCTTGACTCTCCCTGCAATCCATACAGAATGGCGTGAACTCCCTCCACATATTCCTCTCACGTTCCCAGCCTCTTGCAGCACAGCCTTGCACTCCACCCCAAGGATATTTTGCATAATGACAGCTGGACTTACCCACAGCTGTGAGATCCTCACTTCAGAGAGTCCTGCTTATTATCATGTCCCTTGTACGAAATGTTAATATGTGTATTGCTGTTTACTAAAAATCTGAGCTTACATATACAGTGATTCTTTATTGGTGACCTACCCAGGGTGGTTGCAACGGAAATTCATACCCAGTGGCTATCAGCACATTTACGAACTATAATTAACATTCAGTCAGGAATCATTGCAGGGTTCATTCAATGTGGCAAGTAAACAATGCCTGTGTAGTGAGGTGGTGTGGCCTCCCTCTGAGCCAGAAAGGGAGGGGCCACCTTCCCTACCCAGGTGGGCGGGGACACGACACTTTCGTCCCTCCCACCAGAAGTGGATAGGCGGGACAGGAAGTATAAGAAGCAGGGCCTCTGGCTCAGGTGTGGCCGAGACAGTGAGGGAGATGGATGCATCCTGTTTGCTCCAAGCTGCTGCCTTGCCACCGGACCCGGGAGCCCATGGCCCATCCAGGAGCCTCTGCCTGCTAGAGAACCACAGGGACTGCCACTAGCCAAAGTACGCCACAGACACTCAGGATGCCCCACGGAGCCAGGTACCCCCAAAAGGAGGGTAGGAAGGGCAGCCAACTCACCATCAGCGTGTTTTGGTTACAGCCCTCATGACCTAGTGGTGAGACACCCCACCATTGTTGGGGCCCTGGGCTGGGATGTGGTGGAGTTGGAAGGGTCCGTGTACCCTACCCCTGCCACTCCAGAGTCACTCCTTACCAGAGCCATAGACTGCTGGTGCTTAGAGTGAAAAAATCCCATGCACTGCTACAGACTGGGGACCGACTGCCTAGGCAGCAGTTCTGCAGAAAAGGACCTGAGAGTTCCAGGGGACAAGAAGCTGGACATGAGACAACAGTGTGTCCTTATTGCCAAGAAGGCTAATGACATTCTGGGCTGCATTACTAAGAGCATTGCCAGCAGATCAAAGGAAGTGATTATTCCCTTCTATTCAGCACTGGTGGGGCCACATCTGGAGTGTTGTGTCCAGTTTTGGGCCCCCTGCTACAGGAAGGATGTGGACAAATGGGAAAGAGTCCAGTGGAGGGCAACAAAAATAATTAGGGGGCTGGAGCACATGACTTATGAGGAAAGGCTGAGGGAACTAGGCTTGTTTAGCATACAGAAGAGAAGAGCGAGGGGGAGATTTGATAGCAATCTTTGATTCCAGGGAGGATGGAGCTAGGCTGTTTTCAGTGGTGGCAGATGACAGAACAAGGAGCAAAGGTCTCAAGTTGCAGTGGCAGAGGTCTAGGTTGGATATTAGGAAAAAGTTTTTCACTAGGCAGCTGGTGAAGCACTGGAATGGGTTACCTAGGGAGGTGGTGGACTCTCCATCCTTAGAGGGTTTTAAGTTGTGGTTTGATGAAGTCCTGGCTGGGATGATTTAGTTGGAGTTAGTCCTGCTTTGAGCAGGGAGTTGGACTAGATACCTCCTGAGGTCCCTTCCAACCCACATCTTCTATGATTCTAACCCCCACAGTGGACTTTCTGACTCCATACTGATTCGCAATTTACCAGTAGTAGTTTGGAGTCGCCAGCTTCCACACAGCACTCATCATGCACTTTTGCACCGTTACAGCAGCTATCAGTTTGGTGTTCTTGCAACGCAGGGTGGGAGCATGCTACACACAGAAATCAAGGAAGGCGGCTTTGCACACATGAAAATTCTACAACCATTGCTGGTCATCCCATACTTGCATCACAATCCGATCCCACCAGTCAATGATTGTTTCCCAAGCTCAGTAGTGATGGTCCACTGTGTGCAGCTGCTCCGTGAATGCCAACATCTATCATGAATTGTTTCTTTTCATGGGACACAGCAAGGCAGCCAGTGCGGACTCCTGTTCAGATTTGTAGCTGAAATACTGCAAGATCAACCGCGTTGTGTTCGTAACGTTTATCACAAGACTGGTGAGCAGTGCAGGAGCCATGCTTTCAGGCAGGGATGGAGGGTGCACAATGTTCAGGGGCAGTTGAAAAACTACATGAAATGCAGTCGGAAGCCCTTAGAATTATGTGATGGAGAAAAATGCATCATGGGGTGGTGATTCTGCCCCAAGATACACTGTGATCCATTCCCAGAATTCCTAGGGGGAGAAGGTTGTGATTTGCACAGTTGGGTCACTACCAATGGTGCACTGCGCTCTCTGTCGGTACTAGAGCACCAACTGTGAACACGCTTCGCCAACACAAGGAGCATTGTGTGAATATGCACAAGCAATGTAGTTACGGTGGTTTATGATTATCAATGTAACTTAAGTCAATTTAATTCTGTAGTGTAGACATGGCCTTAGGCAAGTAAGATGTCTTCAAGTCTTCAGGGCCTAACGTAATACATCCTAGAATGCTTAAGGAACTGGCTGAAGAGATTTCTGAGCCATTAGCGATTATCTTTGGGAACTTGTGGAGGATGACAGATCTCAGAGGACTGGAAAAGGACAAATATAGCACCTATCCATAAAAAGAGAAATAAGGACAACCCAGGGAATTATAGACCAGTCATCTTAAATTCAGTACCTGGAAAGATAATGGAACTTATAATCAAAATAATCAATTTGTAAGCACCGACAAGAAAATAACATGGTAAGTAAGTCAACATGGATTTGTCAAGAACCAATCATGTCAATCCAACCTAATATCCTTTGACAGGGTAACAAGCCTTATGGATCTTGTGGAAGAGCAGATGTGATATCTCAACTTTAGGGCTTTTGATACCGTCTCACATCACCTTCACATAATCAAACTAGAGCTACATAGCCT
Organism: Mesoclemmys tuberculata; assembly: GCA_007922155.1. Lineage (NCBI taxonomy): Eukaryota > Metazoa > Chordata > Testudines > Chelidae > Mesoclemmys > Mesoclemmys tuberculata. The sequence goes on along the minus strand of ML675720.1, from coordinate 225,080 downwards.
AGCGAAATCTACAATAAGGTGGGTGCACAAGTGGTTGGAAAAGCTTATTCAGAGAGTAATAATCAATGGTTCACAATCAAGCTGGAAGGACATATCGAGTGGCGTCCAGCAGGGATCTGTCCTGGGTCTGTTTCTAGCCAATACCTTAAGTGATTCGGATAATGGCAGAGAGTATACTTAGAAAGTATGTGGACAATACCTAGCTGGTAGGCATTGCAAGCAGTTTGGAGGACAGGATTAGAATTCAAAATGAACTTGACAAACTGGGAAAATGGCCTGGAATATTTAGGATGAAATTCAATAAGGACAAATGCAAAGTATTCCTCTTAAGAAGGAATAATGCATTGCACAAATTCAGAATGGAAATGCCTGCCTAGGAAGAAGTACTGTGGAAAAGGATCTGGGAGACAGAGTGGATCACGAACTAAATGAGTCAACAGCGTAATACTGTTGCAAAAAAAGCAAGCATCATTCTCATGTATTAGCAGGAGCGTTGTAAGCAAGGCACAAGAAGTAATTCTTCCATTCCACTCTGCACTGATAAAGCCTTAGCTAAAGTACTGTGTCCAGTTCTGGGTGACACATTTCAAGGAAGATGTGGACAAGCTGGAGAAAGTCCAGAGGAGAGCAACAAAAATGATTAAAGGTCTAGAAAACACAGCTACACAGAAAAATTGAAAAACCTGGGTTTGTTTACTCTAGAGAAGAAAAGACGGGGGAGACCGGATAACAGTCTTCAAGTACATAAAAGGCTGTTATAAACAGGATGATGATAAATTTTTCTCATTAACCATGGAGGACAGGACAAAAAGTAATGGGCTGAAATTGCAGCAAGGGCGATTTGGATTAGACATTAGAAAAAGCTTCCTAATTGTAAGAGTAGCTAAGTGGTGGAACAAATTACTTATGGAAATTGTGGAATCTCTGTCATTGGAGGTTTTTAAGAATAGGTTAGACCTGTCAGGGATATTCTAGATAATGCTTAGTCCTGCCTCAGTGCATGGGACTACACGAACTATCAAGGTCCCATCCAGTCCTACATTTTCATGATTTTCTTTGATTCAAAATTGAAATGAAAATATTGGCAATTTTAATCTGCTTCCTACTGCAGAGGCAGGAATCATGCCCTTTTACAGCTTTGAATAACATCTGGCACAACACAGCCCTTATCTTGATTGGGGCCTTTGATAATTATTTAATGATAACAATATGCCAAGACCAAGATGCACTATCAGAGTTGAAAGGAAGGATGCGTGTGTGAGTAGAGGCAGCAGCTTTGGATTTAAGGAGGCCTGGATTCAAGCCTTCTTTTCTCCAGAAGTTCCCTGCGTGAACATAGGCAATTACTTAATCTTTGTGCCTATATTTCTCATCTGTAAAATGAGGGCAGGGATTGTGTCCTATGTTTCTGTACAGTGCCTTGCACAATGGGGCCCTGACCTTATCTGAGACTTCTCTGGGTTGCTGTAACGTAACTAATAATTTCTGCCTGGGAGAAATCTGACAGCACTGATTTGCCTCTACTAATACCTTGTCTTAATGAAAACTTCCTCAGCCCTCTATGGCTTGAGTCCTGCATATTGGTACATCGGAACAATATCCAAAGTCAAAAGTAAATGACTTGAATAATTTAGTGTGCTGTTGAACACTGGAAAGATACAAAGTGCAGCCAGACATAGGAAATTGAGGCTAATAAAAGGAGAGCAACAGTGGAAAATTAATTAAGCATTTTTCAGACAAGAACATTTTGCTACTCACGGGCGGGGGGGGGGGAAAGAGACTTTAAAAAGGTCTAACTGGAAATGAGGAAAATTTTGCTCTGCTGATAGTTCATTGAGAAGCCCTGCTCAGGAGGCTGGGGAGTAGCCATTACGAATGAGATGAGATCAACCTGCAGGCTTAAATTTTGTTTTCAGGGGCCCAAATGGGCTCCCCCCTGCATAGCCCATGTAAACATGCTTTGCCCATGGGACTGCAGCACAGGTCAGGGTGTAATGAATTCAGATAATGCAGGCAACACCATAATGACGAGACCCATCAAACACACCATCTGGGACTGGAACGCATGCCAGACTCTGAAAACAGAGGCCATTCCCATGCAAGCTACAAGGGGAAGGCCGTTAACTGCCAGCAGCAATCCCTCATCCTGTACAGGCTGACTGCTCGGGGGCCACAATCAGTTCATTGCAGTGGGGCAACATCCTCCCTCCTGCCCCGGCCGAGGAGCAGTAACGTTGTTACAGCAGTCACTGAATGTCCCTTCTCCTACCTCCCCGATTCCTTTGTCCCTACCGTGTCTTTCCCTTCTACCTGATCAGAGCCACTGATTCACTGGTCATGGTCCAGCAGATGGAGCCCCATAGAGCACAGCCTCGCAGCATACAGAAGGGCTGGATCTCCCCCGCCACACACACATCCTTCCCAAGCTCTCTGTATGCTGCCCCTTTTCATGCAGGGAACCTCACCAGTATCATTGCTGGTGCATGAATCCATGGGAGGCATGGGTTAGGATTTGAACCACACTGAACTGCTTCCTTACAGCCGCCTGTTAACTCCCACAGCTGGCTGAAGGCAGCAGAGAGAGAACCCCCAGTCCCTCGACCCTTTGCTGAACACTGATTACTCCTCTTCCCCATTTATTTAGAGATTGCCTGAGGCTTCCCTCTTTCTGAACTCTGCTGTCCCGGTGTCTAATGCCACAGTCTGAGAAATTGCAGGTATTTAAAGTTCTGCATTGCACGTCCTTCCCTAACTCTGACCCTCAAGAACCGATAATATTTTGCACTTACATAGCACCTATTATCCATGCAGCTCTGAACTCTGCAGGCATCAATTATTAAATGCTGGTAATGCAGCATTTACAGCTGAAAAGTCAGGCACTAAAAAAATCAGGAAGTTCCAGAAACTCCCACAATGTTAACCCAGTGACACTGCAGAGAATGGGCCAGCTCCTCCGCTGATGTAAATCATTGCTGTCCCATTAATGCTGGGGAGGAGCTGGCCCAGTAGATTTAACCATTTGGACTGAGAGCAAATGAATATTAAGGTTTACATTTAACAACTGAAACAGGGATTGGGCTTCCTTGGCACAGCTGGCTTAACCCAAAGGCTCCTGGAAACGTGCTGTCCTTAATCAGGATCTAGGGTTGGAGCGAGGCTTGTGCTATATGCAAGGGACCTGCACTTCTGTGGGCCTCAGCACCCGCACCCTCCTTCCTCCTGTGGCCCACCATGGCCTCCCATTTTGAAAGATCACTTGCTATGGCCCAAACTCCCCCTTTCTGGCTGGAGCCCAGCCCTCCCCCCTGGAGTTCATGAATCCCTTCTGACAGTCCCCACGCAACTGAAAAGGGTGCTGGTCCCACCAGTGCACAGGTAAGCAGTAAAAAAACAAGTCTCTTCCTAAGTTACTGCTGTCATGGTTACAGGGCTAGCTGCACCTCTGTCTCCATTCTGGTCTACGAGGGCACCCCCTCAGGGTCAGGCCTCGGGCCTTCACCTCTCCTGGGGGGGAATTCCACAATTCTACCACGCTTAAACTGGGCCCTGGGCTACAGTCTCCATCCTTAGAGGTTTTAAAGGCTCAGCTTGACAACACTCTGGCTGGGATGATTTCGTTGGGCTGGGTCCTGCTTTGAGCAGGAGGTTGGACTAGCTGCCCTCCTGAGATCCCTTCCAACCCTCATCTCCTATGATCCTACAGCATCCTGTGTATCAACCATGCTTATCCAGCAGGTTGTATTGAGTCCTGGCCCCTGTAAGTCTTCCTTCTGGGATGCTATGACCAGATACCCTGGCTTAAGAAGGCTATTGTTTGTTCTAACAGGAGGAACAAACTATTTAGAGAAAAAGGATTTTAAAACAGAATACACACCGATCTATCTTAGCTAGAGGCTTACCATCCAAAGGATAACCTAAGCTGACCTAGTGTCTTTAGCCATCCCAGTATTGCCTGTCTCCCAGCTGGGTTCCCCCAAATACTTCCCTCTCTTGGGAGAGTCCTTTTTAAGCCTGCTGGAGTTCTTTTGATCTCCTGTGTTCCCAGGCGTTTCCCTAGCCTTATCCTGTCATTGTCTCTTAACAGCTCTGAAGTGTTTGCTGAGGGGTGGCTTATCTCAATCCATTCTTCACCTTCCTGCCTGTTTACCCTAGCAAGCCCCCCGAGTATATTCTTAGAGCAAATATTCCAATATGCAGGTTAGTATGAAGCATTTGTAAATTGGCACAGAGGAGCCGCAAACCCACCACAGCTGCACCTGAGGCTGGCATTCGAGCCATCCGTACAGCCTCACACCATAGCCAGTGTTACTGTCCGCGAGGCTCACAGGAGAAGTTCAGTTGCACCCTATGTCCAGCATTATTCTGTGTACTTCAAAACAAAGGGCAGATTTAAAATCTTTCAAGAGATGCAGCATCTGACACGAGGACAGAGTTGACAGGCACTTATGGTACAAACCGGCTCATCTGCATGCCTGATTTTATAAAGCGCATCCTTCCCATTCATCTTTGCAGCAGTTCAGCATCCAAGCTGACAACCTCATTTGAATCTGTTTAATTCTTCACCAACCTCAGCAAGCTTCTACTTAAGAACAGAAAAAGTGATGCATGAGCTCGGGTCCGTCCAACGTAATACTGGATTTATCACAGGACCATCACAGCTTTGATGTTCATTTCCTCGGGACCAGCAGATGACATAGCTCCAGAAATGCTAATGGATTCCCATGTGTCCAGCCCAATCCCGGCCCTTGCAACAATTACAGGACATCCAAAAAGCCAAACTTTCCTTGCCTTTCTCCTTCAGGTGCTACCTGACTGACGGCAATGACTTACGTATGTGCTTAAAGTTAAGGGCTGCAGCGAGCGATATGCTGCGCTGGGTTCTTGCTGCAAGACAAACCGAGGACATTTTGCAAACGTCAGGATTTCAGATAGAGGGTTCTCAGTAGCAAGGGGGCTTAGCAAAGAGTCGACAAAACCCTTTACCTGTAACTCGGCAGTTCACGTCAACACCAGGACCACCAGCTGATGCTACTTGGTGCCCCGCTGCATCTTACTCAGTTATTAGTAAAAAAGAGGCACGCTCTCAGCCAAATCAGGGCTCACTCAGTAGCTGTTGCCCAGTTTCCATCCTGGCCAGATCCCTCCTACTGGCCAGTTGTCTCCCTAGCTGCTGCTGACTGGGGGGCCCTGCTCGCCTGTTCTCCAGAGGGGTGTAAGGGGCCCCATTACCATCACCACTGGGGCCTCTCCTGGCTGCTGCTGCCCTTGAGGAGGAGGAAGAGGAGCTACTGTTGGGGGAAGCGCATGGAGCTGCCACAGACCATGGTGGTGGGAGGTACTGTTACAGGACTGAGCAATTTTATCAGCTCTGCTCCTGTGGTGGTAGCTACTGCTGTTGTGGGGAGAAGGGGAAGTGGCGTGGAGCCCTCCCCCTCGTCCATCTACCCATCACCCTCAGCCACCATCTGGGACTGTTCTCTACTCCTCAGCCCAGCCCTGGGTTTTGTCCCTTTTACCACCTGGGACTTTGCAGCAGCAAGCAAGCACTTTGAAAAAATAAGAGCACACGGGTGTATGTGTATCCCCCTCCCCCAGCCGCATTTGCAATGTTAGTGTAGTCCCTCTATCACCGTGCATGCTGCCGGGGAGGACCCTGTGCTGGCGGGAGGGGGTCTGTTCTCCATTCCTGAGGCAATCAAGGCCGTGGGTCCAACCTCAGCTACTCAGGGGAGGACGACCCTCCCGCTCAGCCACCCCTCACTCTCATTCCTAAGGTGCCCTTGGGCTCCCTCCCCTGCCCTATCGAGGGCAGCACCCCGATTGAGGGCACCGATCCCATCATGGCAACGGCCCTGTCACGTCTGGTGACCCTGGCTGCCTAATAACCATTGCCACCCTCCATCTCCTCTGTTCAGGCTCCGGAGTTAGCCCCTGCCCCATCACGCCCAGACAGGTAGGTAGGTGGGTGGATCATGGGTTCGAGTCCCACTGGAGCCCCCGGGAGTGGTCTCCCCAGATGACTCGAGTTGCATGTTGCCCTGGCTCTGCCTGAAACAAACTCCCTCTCTGTGTAGTCAGGTGGGGCCCACTGTGGAGAGGACAGCCAAGCTGCTGCCAGGCCTGGGAGACGGCCCACCCCAAGGTGAAGTTTCCCTTGTGCCTGTTGCCTCTCCAACCCCCAAAACTATTGCCCTTGCCCCCTATATGTACCCACACTGGCCAGCCTCCGCCACCACCTTGGAAGGCTGGGTGCTTGTTCAGGGGAAGATGGCAAGTGAAAAGCCTGGGCCCAGCACCTCTCTCGTTACGGAGGAGGAGGCGGTCTCCCCTCAGACCATGAGGGTAACCGCAACTGCCGAGCCTGCCGCCATGCCCCTGACAAGACCCAGTGGGTGAAGCCAGCCAGGGACACCGTGGCAGCAGAAGGGGGCAGCACAACCCCTCAGAGTCCATCCCCAAGGAGGCCTTGGACCAAGCCCCCACCCCTTTGTCATCTGTGCCCCCCGTTTGTGCCGAGGTAGAAGGTGTCTCAGTTGCTGGTGGGGAGGACTCCACGGTGGCGGGTGGGGATTTCGGCTCCACCTTCGAGGAGATTGAGGCCCTGAGTCTCACCCCAGTCACCCAAGGGGAGGACGACCCACTGCTAACAGGCCTTGGTCCCGGTGACGACTTCATCACCTCGCCCCCCTCCTCCTGTCTCTTCCCCCCTTCCCAAGCTGCTGTACCCGCTCTCACTTCTGGGGTGCCCCTAGACTCGCCTGCCTGCCCATCCACAAAGGGCACCACGCCTGCAGCCACAGCGCACCTTGTGGTGATGAATGGTGCCAGGTGGCTGGGCCCCGAGTCTTTGCATGAGCCCACTTTTGAGATGTAGCAGCTGCTTTCTTCCCATCAGGGGTCCATGACTCAGTCAATCCTCTGCCTGACACTGTGGCTACGGGTGCAGAGCCAATCCTGGCACCCAGAGCCAGTGCTGTTGAGGGTCCCCTTCCCACAGCAGTCCTCTTGACCCCATACCTGGTCGAGTGGTGCCACATGCTGGTGGCCTGGCTACCATGGCCCCTGATCCCAGCCCCTAATCACACTCCCTCCCTCAATGCTGCTCTCCCACCCCCTTCCTCTTCACTTCCCATCTCACATTTGAAGCATTTAAAATAATTCCTTATCAGTGTGTATGTCTACATAAAGTGTCGTGGTGGCTCGCAAATTTGTCTTAGCTTCTGTGGTTCCCTGGCTCACGCTCCTTCCTTCACATCCATTTTAAGTACAGCTTTGCTCCTTTGAGGATGTTATTTTTATTAGTCTTAATACTTTTACCCCAGAATCATTTACTTTTACTATCATTGTGTGGGTGCGTGTCACTGTGCCATGCATCAGTCATTTTAATTGCAAATACTTACCCTAAATATGTGCAGGTAAATGTGTGGTATTATTATTTAGGAACGCTATCTGTCTTTTTAACATTGTATTCCCCATGGGTCTTACTGTGATTTTTCATTCTACCTTTTTCAACTTTTATAGCGCAAGATTCTTCTGTTGGATCACGTTCCAGAACAACTGACTTCCTGTCGTGGTGTCAAAACTTCTTTTGCCATTATTCCAGCAACGGGGATTGCCTTTTGCAACTGTTTATTTTGCCTCTCACACAGCCCTTAGTGCTTTTTCAGACATTGTTGATTGTGTACATACCTTGATTCTCAAATATTCCAGAAGGGAAGTATACTATTGTGACACTGTGCGGAATACGAATGACCATTTGTAATATTATTGAACCAATATTCTTGAATTACAATAAATATCATATAAAATCTGACATGTAAGGTATCTGCCTACATTCCTGGGGCTCTGTGTGCTGCTACCTCAAGGAAAGGGAAGTAAAGGCAGACTCAGTCTGCCCAGCAAGCAATAGGGATGGAGATGCCCCTCCCAGGGAGCTCAGGCGAGGGGGGAGACTATTTTTGAAGTAATCTGGAGCCAGGGAGCAAAACAGGGCTAGCCTGGCTGTGTGGGGAGCTGGTGAGCCCAGGTCTGCCTCCGGGGTTACCCCTGAGAACCAGCCCCTGGGCACTGGAAAACAGGATCCCTCACCTTCAGCCCTTCCTGCACCAAGGTATCTTCCAGTTTGTAGACCACTGTTGGGAAAACTTCCCCCAGCAGGCTGAGTTAGCTCTGCCTAGTTGGGTGTGAGAGTCACCACATGGCAAGCTCTGCTCTGGCTGCTAGGCTCTAGGTCCGTGTCCTGCTGTGACTCTTTTTGGGTGCTGGGGTGGGAGACTAAAGTCTGGATTTTTGGTGTACTTTGGTAATGTGCACCTTGACCATTGCACCCATTGGTATTGTTGGGAAATCCTGAGACTATGAGCCACACAATGCCTGCATGAAAAGGATCTGTGCCAGCACACACCAGCCACTCTACATTGACTGAGGATCCACGGTCCTCCGTGAACCTGAGGATCAATCCTGGAATTTATAACTGCACTGCCATTTAGATTCATAGAAAAAACAAAAAAGCAGATACACCCTGCTGAGTGGGTTTCCGGATCCATAAGAACACAGGCCCGCCCATCAAAGACTATAAGCAGATTGGCATTAAATACGTTAACAGGTTGCAGAGTGGCACTACATTGGAGGTACTGCTGGGATCCCCATTTTTTTAAGCTCAGACCTTAAATACACTCCTGCTGATTTCCAGGGAGAGTTACTACATTCCCAGCATGAATTGCCATAAGAATCTTGTGACCTGGTATGAGCTGCAGGGAGCTAACCCTGATTACACTTCATGCTCAATAACATACCCACTGAATGGGAGGCTAGACAAATTCAAGATGAAATTGCCCATGTTACAGAATGGGTAACCTGTGTGGTTTGCAGTCAGATGTAAGGAAGAGGGGAAGCTACTTTATCCCTCTTTGCAGAGAGCACTGTTGTACTGTAGTAACCCTCCCCTTAATTCTGCAAGATGGAGAAAAAGCAGCATGGAAGGTGACCATACCACCACAATCACTTTTTCCCTTTGCATTTTCATCTCCAACTGAACCTACAATAACGGATTTGTACAAATGCTCATATTACCAAGACCAAATTTATCTGTGTTTACACTAACAGATAGCATTGATGGAAACAAAAGAATTGTTGATAATCGACCCCTTATGTTCGGAGACTAAGTATGAAAGAACTGTGCTGAGGAATTGGAGGTGATTATCACATACTTTTTTCCAGATGTCACATGTACTGTGATTATGAAAGTATTTTCAAGTACAGTAACTTAGAGAGTAACGTCATCATGATAGCTTCATTGAAGGTGTGTGGGCATGTAGCATGATAGAGAAGGTCTTGTTAGCCTATGGGACACAGGGAAGTAAGTCATATGTGTCGTAATACTGACATGATAACGTGAAAGTAAATGCATCTATGTTAGCACTTAGTAGTTGGAAGCATTCTCTAAAGACAGAAGGAAAGAAGTACTAGACATGTAGAGAAATGGTAAGGAAAAGCAGGACAGATTGATACAGCAGGCTACTGCTCTCTCTACCAATTCAGATCCTTCATGCGTCAAGAAACAGAGAAACACACAAAGGAGTGGAAAACTAAAACATTGGCACACAAACAACAAACTGATGGGCACAACTGTGGACCACTCGTCCTAAAGGTATTGAACAGAAAGTTTCCAGTATAATTTGTCTTGCTGTGTTGTTATGATTTATTTTCTAAATAAAAGTGTCAATAGTTTGCAGAAGTCTATGTACAGAACGAAGACATTAGTTCCGTTGAAACCACGGAAGACGCCATGAACACCTTTAGAAGAGAAATAGCAATTCGTTTACTGAAGGAGTCAGGTAAGAACTGTGTTACCTATACCTACTGAGACCAGAGTATATAGTAAGATAATAGGACTATGGGATCACATCACATAACTGTTTATTATCAGAATACCTTAGTGGGGTATGTCCCAGGTATGCCTCTGTAATGGTGAGACTGTATGAGTAATGTTTTAAAGTATTGAAAAATGTGGATGATGTGAATTCTTCCTCTTGACAGACCAGCAACATGTAATTTGTGATTGTTATAGCCACCGGCAGTAAGTACAGTGAAATTTTGAGAAAAGTATTCTGGGCTGAAAAGTTTAAATGTTATTATAAAAGACCCACAAATTTATTTGAAAACCTGTTGCTTAAGTGACATCATGCCCACTACAGAGTATGTGTATCTCTAAATTTTTGGTCACAACGCTGTCATCCTTTGAATAAATTGTATTAATTTTTCAGAAAGTGTGGAGGGCTACTGTATGTATTGCAATTTCGTCACTTGCACAGAGAAAGCAGATTGCATGACGGTAAGAAAAACAAAACAATGTCAGTGGTTGGTAATCTTTGGGAGTGTAAGCCACAGTAGTTAACAGTAGTCAAAGTAAGTGCCCCACTACCAGCAATAAACACAGTCAACCCCTATAACCACAGATAAAGATAATAACAGCAGAAATTAATGACATACTAACAGTAATAATAGTAAATTACTATTACCTGAGTAAGAAGCTAAAGATCCCGTGGCACAGCCGCCACCTCACGCCCTGTGTGGCCCCACTTCTTCCTATCCCTCATGGACTGAGGGTAATGAAGGAGGATTGGCTGGGGATGCTGCAGGCCTCCACCAGCGCGGGGCTGCTTCTCTCAGGCCAGGTGGCCAATCACTGTAGGGCAGGGGGCAGCCGGAGCTAAGTTCAGGGCGGCTGCTGAGCTTTACCTGGCACAGAGCTCAATGTCGAAATGACCTCAATATTACTGAAGCCTCATGGACCCCCTGGAATCTTTATTGTGCCCCTCTGCGGGGCTCCTGCCGTCTACGTTGGGAACTGTTGGAGCAAATATGTAAGCCCAATATGGTTCTTTGAAAAAGAAGAACAAAAGTCATGGTCTAATATCTAGACACTTCCACATAGACCCCACCCAATAACCCACCTGAGGATCAGGATTCTTGTAAAAATTCCAGTACAGTAATCATTTTCACCACCTATGAGAGCAATCTGTTGAGTTATGATTGTACATATAACTGATATTATGTATAGAGTAGTAACAGTCAACAGATATTATACTTATCATTATGTAGTCAGTAATTTCATATTCTCGTTATTACTTATCAAAGGTCCAGTGTGAGTCCTGTAAGAGGTGGGCACATATCCCCTGCCTTCCCGACGGAATCAAGGAAGAGAAGGTGCATAATGAGGACGAGTACAAGTGCAACAAGTGTGCATAGCGTAGATGTTAAAAAAAGTGTAAATTGTGTACGAGACCGGTAACAAATTCTGACGGGTCACAGATTCTGACACCTAACCTGCCAGAAACCGCGACCCGTCACAATTTGTTACCGGTCACGGTTTCTGACGGGTCACAGATTCTGACACCTATCCTGCCAGAAACCGCGACCCGTCAGAAACCGTGACCGGTAACACATTCTGACGGGTCACAGATTCTGACACCTTACATGTCAGAAACCGCGACCGGTAACAAAATCTGACAGGTCACAGATTCTGTCACAACACCGGCAGCTGTGTGGTAAGGATCGCTCCTGCGATCCTGCAATAGTGCCGGCCAGCTTGATTTTCGGCACATTCGCTTTATAAGACGCACTGACTTTTTCCCCCCACTTTGGGTGGGAAAAAAGTGCGTCTTATAAAGCAAAAAATACGGTATATGCCACTTGAAACCATTTAAAGGACCTGCACCATTAGTCACAGATCAAATATCAGAAGAAAACATTGTAATAGAAACTGATGTTGAGGACACTGAAAAAGAGAGTTCCTCAGAATACATGGGTGAAATAAGTGGTGATGAATGTCACAGCACTGCTGACAGCATCGCGAGAAGCGTTGCGGTCATTAA
>ML675720.1:159550-178207 GCA_007922155.1 Mesoclemmys tuberculata | reverse complement strand
ACGTGTTTCTGCATTTCTGATATAAATAGATTCCAGCAAGTAAAGGGGCATCAAAGGACTGTTCAATGCAGGTAATTTGGGGATGGAGGTCTGAGTATAACAACTGGGCTAAATATAACGAGTCCAATTCATCCCTGGTGCTGCTGCATCGACATCGGTGGAGTTTTGATTGAGATGAATTATACCCCATTAAAGTTTTAGACCAGAGAACTGCAGTATATCCCCGCCATGAAAGAGTCCGTACACTGCACCAAAAATGTCTGTTATTTTTGTCAATGTCACTGTTTCCTTCACTCTTGTACATGTTTGTACATCTAATCCAAAGAGCAAAGTTGTTAACAGCTGCAGCAGCAGCTAGAACTTGATTTTATGTCTGAGAAGACAAGGGTCCAAAATCTGCTCTCACGGACACTGATGTAAATGCAGAATAACTACAATGGGCTCATGCCAGATTTACACTGGTGTAACTAATAGCTGAATTTAGCCCAAGGCATCTCGCTGAAATATATGCCAGCCTCTTCGGCTTTGCTAGAATGTTTTTTTTTTATTTTCTTGACGGCCTCGCAGATAAGGGAGAAGTACATCTAAAAATGGAGATGTAAGAATTTCGCACAGCTGCTACATTTAAATGTAATCTTCTAGGCCATAAATCAAAATTTAATCTGACAAAAGGTACAACTCAATTCCTCATCAATCTGCCTCCGTAGGTTACACGTGAATATAAAGGGCTCCTTGATTTACTCTGGCTGCTAGAAGCTGTACTGTGTCTTTTAATAGCCAATTCTTTTATCTATCAGTTCCCCACTCCTAATGTCTATTCCTGTGCAGTTGATTAGAATTTATTGAGCTCTCAACTTTACTGCAAAACAGACCAATTTCCCATTACAGTTCTAATGCAGTGGTTTTTATCAAGGGAAATACGAATATTTATCAGCCCAAAAATATATCGACTTCAGAAAATAAGACATGACCATTTCGAGTCTTTTCATTCTTTGATGCTTATATAACAGCACCAGGTTCTCCGATAAACTGCAAACAGGCCTGTACCTAACGTGGCTGTGCGTCCCAAAACTTTTTCTGGAGAGGGGGTCAACCATAACTGGGAGCTGTATCCAATTCCCAGGCCCCACAGATATGTATTTTGCCCTAAAGCAAATTTGTAGCAGAACAGAGGCAGAATTAAACTAGCCCACCTGCGAAGTTTGATACCACCCATAGCAGCTGTAGCGAGAACAGAGGACTGGGAGTTTAGGACAAAGTCAGATGCAATTTTTAAACAGTGAGGGTAATAGCCATTGGAACAATTACCCAAGGTATTGGTGGATTCTTCATCACTGACCATTTTTAAATCAAGATATATAATCTAGTTCATAAAGAACTATTTTGGGGAAGGTCTCTGGTCTGTGTTATCCAGGAGGACAGACCAGATGATCGCAGTGGTCCCTTCTGGCCTTGGAATCTATGAATCTGACTCTGGGGTTCTCTTCCCACCTCAGCCACTGATTCTCTGCAGTGAAATCAAAATGGGACCATTCATGTAGTCAGGTATAAGCACTAGGAGTGAAGGGAGCAGAATCATTCCTATAATCTTAATGTGCCTCAATTATCTAGCTGTAAAATGATACTGTAACAGATATTCCCAAATTAAGGTCTGGAGAGCACCTGATAGTCTGCATATATCCAGCTGCCAAGATGCATTAAAGCAATTACATTAAATACTTTCCCAGTGTTACTTTTCTACAGAAGCAAATGCTGTAGTCCCATGGATGCAACATGATCACAAATGGCTGGTAGATATCTTCAGCACTGCCTTACCAGTCACAAGTTGTGCCCCACGCTCATAAAACCATAGAAGATGAGGGTTGAAGGGACCTCTGGAGGTCACCTGGCCCAACCCTCTGCTCAAAGCAGGACCAACCCCAACTAAACCATTGCAGCCAGAGCTTTGTCAAGCCTCAGCTTAAAAGCCTCTAAGGATGGAGATTCCACCACCTCCCTAGGTAACCCATCCCAATGCTTCACCACTTTCCTAGTGAAAAGGTTTTTCCTAATATCCAACCCAGACCTTCCCTACTGCAACTTGAGACCATTGCTCCTAGTTCTGTCATCTACCACCATTGAGAACAGCCAAGTTCCATCCTCCCTGGAACCCCTTTCAGGTAGCTGAAAGCCATTATCAAATCCTTCCTCATTCTCTTCTTCTGCTGGCAAAAGAAGCCTAATTTCCTCAGTCTCTCCTCATAAGTCTTGTGCTCCTAATCATTTTCATTGCCCTCTGCTGGACTCTGTCCAATTTGTCCACATCCTTCCTGCAGTGGGGGGCCCAAAACTGGATACAGTACTCCAAATGTGGCCTTACCAGTGCTGAATAGAGGGGAATAATCACTTCCCACGATCTGCTGGCAATGCTCCTACTAATGCAGCCCAATATGATATTAGCCTTCTTGTCAGCAAGGACACACTGCTTCTTGTCCGCTGTAAACAAGAAGTCCTTTTCTACAGAACTGCTGCATAGCCAGTCGGTCCCTAGCCTGTAGCTGTGCATGGGATTCTTCCATCCTAAGTGGAGGACTCTGCACTTGCACTGGTTGAACCTCAGATTTCATTTGGCCCAATCCTCCAATTTGTCTAGGTCACTCTGTATCCTATCCCTACCTTCCACAGTAGGGACCACTCCCCCTAGCTTTGTGTCATCTGTAAACTTGCTGAGGGTGCAATCCACCCCATCCTCCAGATCATTAATGAAGACGTTGAACAAAAGCAGCCCCAGGACCGACCCCTGGGGCACTCTAGCTGGCAGCTGATAACAAGTAGACATGGAGCCATTGATCACTGCCCTCTGAACCCGATGATCTAGCCTCCTCTCTATCCATTTTATAGTCCATTCATCCAACCCATACTTCTTTAACCTGCTGATAAGAATACCATGGGAGACTGTATTCCCCTATGCTTCGTGCTGCGCATCAAATTGACATAGGACCCATTTCAGTCCCAGCAGGGGCCACAGCAGGTGAAGCGCTTTGATGTAAGAGCACAGGGTGTCCATCAGAAGGAGTTAGGTGCACTTGTGACTGTTATGTATCCTCCAGGAGCCATCCACTCTAAGATCCATAGCGTTAAGCCATTATTTCATTTACCCAGCATTTAAGTTTCTTATTTAAAAGAGAAAACTCATTTAACTCCCCTTCACAGCTTCAAGTGTGTGCACGCTTAATGGACTCTCTACAAAACCATTTGGTGCAAACTGAAATTTAAACTGGGACGGCAGTGGGGCAGTATACAATTGATTATGGCCACGGGTTCAACAGCTACAGAAACCCAGAGGACAGAAGTGTTAGGTATGCTCCAAATAGCAGAGTGCATGAAGCAAGAGAGGACCCTGCGTTGCCAGCAGTTTTATTCCTTGGTGGTCACATTGAACAAAAGTCTCTATGCATCTGAGAGACAGTTTGAGACTGCGGCCTGAATTCCTCCTCTCTGCAAGGCAGGGTCTAATGTGGGTGAGTGGTTTATTCAGCACTCACCACGGCTGAATTTCCCCTTCATGCTCACAGTACTCCCCATGAGTAATTCACTCAGTTACAGTGTCCATTCCATCCAAGTGCAGTATGCCTCAGACAGGGGGCCCAGTTCTCCACAGCCTTGCATGCAATGTGATCTGTGCCTGTACTAAGAGGGAGAAGGAAAAACGGCACCATTCTGATCTGGCAACCTTTAACCCACCTGGCACAAGGCAAAGGATGCCATGAGGTGCTATGCAGTGGAGGTGACTAAACAGGGTACAAGTTTCAGGCCAAGAGATTTATTTCATGATGGGATTTACAAAGATTTTTTCCTCTTACAATCCCCTAATGCTGGTTGGAACCCTGCTTCTTGCTCTGCACCCCACATCAAAGCCCTTTGCTGCATGCCTCTCTGCAGAGGACGTGCTGGCGTGGACCTGGATGCAGGAAGCCACGATGCTATGGGAATGCTAGGCTGCTTCAGACTGTCAAGGAACAGTAAGTGAGAACAGCTCCTGGCTGCTCTAGTTTATGCTGGAGACTGCACTGGAGCTGCACAGAACCCCCAAGGTGCAAAGATGGTTTAAACCCACCTTCATCCTCCTTTCCCAGCCTGCACATCCTAGAGGTGGCAGCACAGATCTTAGCCTATGCATCTAAAACAGACTCAGACAAGACACTAACAAAACATCCCTCAGGAGCCTCTGACATGTCTGGCTTGGGAGCAGAGCTGGAAAATACCGCAAAACTTTGTCTATGAATATTTTTTCAACATCCCCAACAACTACCCTTTGAGGTTGAGAAGAGTCTCCTGCTGAAGAAGCAAACCCTAATTCTTGAGGGGGAGTTTGTCTAGATGTTTTTTTCTTTTGGCTTCTTAAAGTTTACAGTGGGGACTGTTGGGAGTTGCGGGTGAATGACACAGGCCAGCCCGCTGCTCACTGAGAAGGCAATAGCAAGGGCTCTAGCCTCCTGTCCTTTGACCCTTGATTACACCCTTGGTGGTCCTGTTGATTGCCCTTCCCGTGTGTGTTGGTGAAGGGGACATGGCTCACCTAAGAGACGGGCTTAAAAGCCAGATGCTAAGTGACCAAGGCAGCCGCAAAGAAGAGAGCTTGAGGGGGAATCTGTAGGATGGAGAAAGAATAAAATTGGCATGGTTCAAAAAGGCTTCATGGTCAATGCCAATACTGCCTCTGGCTCTTGCACCTGTGTCCAGAAAGAAATCCTGACCATGGAAGCCTCTACCCAGGTCCTGACTGTGGCCTGCATTTTCCAGTCATAGAAAGCCAGGTGGGGAGGCCATCCAGTGTGATGGATGTCTGCTGGGGGAATCTCTCAGGAAGCAGCTGGAAGAACCACAGGAGGTGGTGGCTAGGCTGAGGAGCATCCATGCCCATGAGAATTCATTGAAAACATGCATATGGAGACCTCCAAGGTGGAGGCTGCAATCCAGCCAGAAAGGACTGCAGTCCTATGTTTAAGCACTGATTTTATTAGTCACTTAGATTTGCTCCTAAAAGCAATTAGCAAAATTCTTACCAGCTTAAGGCAACCCATTGCTCTAAATGGCATGTTAATTGTAGATGCTTCTCTGTATTTACTCTGTTGCAGTATGGAAATTTTTCATTCTGAGATGAATGAATGCGCCATTTGGTGCAATCACTGTCTATCTGCATTGGAGGAAAATGAATGAGGTAATAAGATTCATGCCTGTAGTGTTATCACAGCCCTTGCACTACAGGCAGGATGTATATATTGACTCATCTCCCTTAATCAAGTATCCATGGACAGGGATAAAATCTGATGTTTAACCACAGCCTGGACATTTGCTTTCCCAACTCCCTTGAGATGCACCCCAGAAATCTGGATCAGGATCAACTAACCCAAGATCCTATCCAGAGCTGTAATTACACCACTGATGTTCTCTCCCAACCACAGCACACTATGCCAGTTTGGATTTCCCAACATTGAATAAGGGAAGGAAAGCAGGGAGGGAAAAAGACAAACATGGAAAAGAAGCTGGGATACAGATGTAACGTCTAATAGCCCATAGACGTTAAGGGCTAGAAAAGCCCTGTTAGATCATTACATCAGCTAACTGCTGGGCAAAGATACAAACCATTAGTTTATTACACACAGCCCCCACAGCATCTAATCCTGATTGCCTGTTTTGATTTATTTGGGTGCACGTTAGTGAGGCCTTTAATTTCTGCAAGGCCACTGTAGCCAAACGCATCCCTGTATGCACCCCCTACACTCTATTGTAATGATCTTTGTACAAAACATGCTTTGTGAGGTATTGTTTGAAAGCTAGTAACTCACTGGCCACGAATGTCATGGTGAAATGTATGTAGCAACATATGTAAAGTTATGAACACAAGATGAAATTATGACTGACGTGTGGTTACTGGACAAGTCTGGGGAGTGGATAAATCTGTTTCTCAAAGACAAAGTACAAGCTGGTGTCAAAGTTGATGGGCAACTGGCAAGTCTTTGTCACGTCTTTGGCAAGGAAGGGGCAGGAACACATCAATACGCATTTTAACGAACAGCAGCATGGCATCTCTTTCACTGCAGGACTCCATAACTTTAGAGTCACAGCAGAAATGAACTTTAACTGGGAGTAACCTTCAGGAAAATGCATTTCAAAGAGTGACTGGACTATAAAAGTGAGGGGCAAAGACATCAAGGTATATCTCCCTTACCTCTGAAGACAAAGGAAGCCACCATTTGACTATGGGAGAGATCTGAACTTGAAACTCGGTCAGCCCTGTTGCTGGGAGCATGTGGTAGGAATTTGTTTCTTGCACCAAATCTAGATTAAGTTTTAGCACCTGACCGTGTTCTCTATTTCTCTCGTAACCATTTCTGACTTTTAATGCCTTGTACTTGTGTTCACTTAAAATCTCTGTACTTCAATAAGCGTCTTTTATTCTTTAAAAGAAACTAATCCAGTGTTGCATTTAAACTGAAATGTTGGGTAATGCCAATTAAAGTAGCAGATGGTTATATCTGACCCCAACAGAGTTATGATCTCGGCACTGTCTAGGAGAGGGCTGGACAGTGCAGAATACGTGTTTTAGGGGAAATTCAAGACCGGGGTGTTGTGGTCACCCTGCAGATGGTAACCAAAGCTGCTTGCATCAGCATTGCTGGCAGGCTGCAGCTATATACAGATACTCAGGGTGTGACCTGCACGCTGTTTGTAAGTAGCCCCGGTTGGGAGCTACAGCATCAAAGCACTGAATCACCCCAGGTTTCAGAGCTGGTGGTGACAACCCTTCACTGATCTGGATCCCACCCTGGGATGTGATCGTCACACTTCAGTTCAGGGAGAGGAGGAGGAGAATCGTGGCGAGCAAAGGTGTCTGCTGCCATCCTTTAGATGCGTGAGTGTGCTCCACTGAGGTCTTTAGAGTAGCGATAAACTTGAGCTGGTCCAATGCCAGTATCCTTAAAATATCCAGTCTCCCCAACAGCAGCAAAGTTCACCCATACTTGTGTGAAATGCACTGTGGCCTTCAACAGAATGACAAAGATCAGATTAAAAAGCGCTCTCGTCTGCTGCACTGGGGTATGGGCAACATGGAGGGAAATGAACGTGTGCTCCAAGAAGCTGCATTTCCCAGCCCTCACTGGAGGTGTTACAATTCAGCTCTAGCTGCCGTACAGTTAACACCAGGAAGCTGCTGGATTTTTAAAGCACATTGATGAGGATTATTGATGGGGCTGTTAACTCGCATGTGATTTTTTTTTTCTTAGTGCTGCTGAAAGGTGATGTACTGGCAGCCCTGAGGAATGAAAGTCCTTTAGCCACAACAGGTTCATTATTATTTGCATTGGGGTCCCAAGTCATGGCTCATGACCCTGCTGTGCAAGGCACTGTACAAGCACAGAACAAACAAAAAAAGCTCTGAAGAGTTACAGATCTAAGTATAAGACAAGAGACAACAGATGAAAATAGACAGGCCAACAGGGGAGGACAAGGAAACAATGAGACAACGCTGGTTAGCACACCAGCAGCCTCAGCACAGTCAAGTTTTTTGGTAAGTGTCACAGCAGAGGTGTTTTCAAGGGGATTTTGAAGGCGGATAATGAGTTGAAGGCTGGTGGCAGTGAAAGCTTTGCTCAACTATCTATCTATCAACTACCTGGCTTCTCTTCTCCTTCCCCAACAGCAGGGAACGGCTGAGCAGAATTCTGCTTCATCTCCTTCCAAGTGATCCAGGAAAGAAAGCAGAGGCGTTCATTACAGCAAATGTACGTTCAGAGGAGAGTCGGTCCTGATGTTCCTGAACTTAGTCTGTTCTCTCTAGCCATAAAAGCACAAATTGATACAGTTAGACCTCAAACTAAGTAGGGTGGGGCTGGGATGACTTGTCGTAGGTGACACAGAAAGTGGTGTGGTCACTAAGCCAGTGGCCCTCTTCCTCTCAGTCTGTACTGAGCCCATGTGCCATCTTGGCGTCAGGAGCTGCCATGCAAATAGAAGTGTTGACAGGATCTCAGATGTCTGAGCACACCACAGCCCAAGTTCCCTGGGCGTCTCACATAGGGGAATTAGGATTCCTCTGAGCCACAGCCAATCTCCAGTGTCCTCACCAAATTCCACTTTGGTAATTGTATTCCACCTCCCTCAAGTCTCCAGTTTCAGCTGGCCAAGGGGTTCTTCACTTCCTGTCCTAAACTGTGGTGCTGCCATGAAGCCAACTGAACAAGTTTATTACCTCTCAGGGGCGCATACCCCAGGGTCTCTCAAGACCAAAGGAAACCGACTACTGCTGCAGACAAATGGGGCTCGTCTTTCACACCACAGGTGTGCGCTTCCGAGATGGGTGACGTGAGCCCCATGTGAAGAGTCCATAACACGAACTGGGACCCTCAGAACGAACAGGACTGGTAAGGCAAAGTGTTTACTACCGATCTGCACAGGCCCCTGCCAGTGATCACAGGGCCCTTTGTGAATTCAGTGGACTAGAGTTTACAGCCTAGATAAGGCTTCAGACCAGGAGACAGAAGGGCTTGTCCTTGGAAGCAAGGACAGCTTTAAGAGAGACATTCCTCCACTAGGCCTGCTAACCCCTGCCCCATGAAGTGAGGGCAGGAGGGGAAATATATATATATAGCCAAAAAGGATGGAACCACAAGCTCTATTCTCCCCTCACTCATTGTCACACCCGTCCTCTGTTTGCTGTCTGTTTAGACAGTTAGCTCAGAGCAGGGCCTTGTTTGTAGACTGCCTGCTGTGGAGAATGATCGCTATGGAACTGCTAAGACTGTCTGCATACCGCACCTTACAGTCCGAAGGACTCAGCTGGCTACAGAGACTGAAAGGTAGTCTGTGTTTTCCTGTGCCCCAATCCCCCCCTTTCAGTCTACTCAAAATGCT
This sequence comes from Mesoclemmys tuberculata, assembly GCA_007922155.1. NCBI lineage: Eukaryota > Metazoa > Chordata > Testudines > Chelidae > Mesoclemmys > Mesoclemmys tuberculata. The sequence continues at coordinate 169,312 of ML675720.1, read as the reverse complement.
GCTACTTAGATCATAGTGCTTGACCATACCATGTCCCTCTCTGAATCACTCCAGCGCTTCCCCTTTTGCCCATTGCCTCACATCTCACGGGCAGGGCATTTTTTAGGCCAAAAACGGACCCTTCTGATCACCTTGTCTGACTTCCCACATAACACAGGCCATGGCGCTTCCTTCACTCTGACTCCTGCACAAAGACCAACAATGTATGGTTGAACTAGGCTGAAGCTTCATGGCAAGTCTCAGATGGTGGATAGGGCACTGAGCTAGGACTCAGAAGACCTGGCTCCAATTTCTGGTTCATTCACAGGCTCCCTATGCAACCAGTCAGTTCTTAACCTCTCTGCCTCAGTTTCCCATCTGCCCAATGGAAGATAATAGCATTTCCCTACCTCATAGGAGCACAGAGGGTAAATTCCATTAATGACTGTGAGGAGCTCCTCAATAGTGATGAAAGCCATGTAAAGACATAGGTCATCTTAATATTGTGTGTGTCCCTTCCCTTGTTTCCTCCCTGTTCTCTTGTTACCCCTTATTACCTCAAAAATTTTATTTACAAGCTCCTTGGGGGAGTAGAGATCTCATCACCTTTTACTCCATACACTAGGAGATGTCTCCCACACCTTTAGGCAGAGCTGTAGACTGTTGGAGACTCAGGTGGTGCGCTCTCATGCAGACTTTACTTTTGTTCTTTCTTGTTCAATGGTTAATCTAAACCAGGGTTCTCAAACTGGGGATCACAATGCCTCAGGTGGTTGCCAGAGTAGTTGCAAGCTGTTAGCCCCCATGCATGCTGGGACTCTGACTGTCAGCTATGCATGGGGCTGAGAGCCTGAGCCCTTCAGAGCTGGGTGGAATAAACAGCTGCTGGCCAGGTACCCAACTCTGAAAGCAGCATCGCCCCCAGCAGCAGCACAGAAGTAAGGGTGGCATAGCATGGGATGGGGGAGGGGGAAGCAGGATCATCACAGCATGAAATATTTTCAAAGGGGGTCCCAGCAAAGTGTTGGAGAACTCCTGATCTAAAACTTCAGTCATTCAGACTAGAATTACTGGTTTGTTCCTTGAGTCTGGAGGAAGATAATGTGGCATGCCCTGGGTGCTATAGAGATAGCAATTCTGGACATGCAGCGTATTGCATAGGTCCCATAAAACCAGTTTTAAATACCTGCATTTTAAAATATCATCCGCCAACTTTTTTTTTTCCAGCAAAGAAACTAAGTGATAGAAGGACTGGCAAGTGTTTGAAACCCACTGAGAGCATGCAAGAGAAACAAAGGAGAGCAGCGTGGTGCTTTGAATAGCATGCAAGCTCAGAAAGTCATTTAGTGAGTGCGCTAAAGAAGTTAATTAGCACCAGTCATTGTTCACACTGAGAAGTTAATGTGGATCTTTCCCATGGATTATTCATGAGGCTTCTGAGTGGTTTCTATTAATATCTTTTTTCCTACTCCAGCCTAAATTAAGGTCAGTGATGGTCAGAGAACCTGAGGGTGTTGGCATTTGGTAACAGCTACAGAGCTGGACATTACTGCCAGTTCAAGGCTCCCATCCTAAACTGGGAATGACGAAGTCCTGCCATGTGACAGCTAAGGGGTAGCTTATTTGGAAGAGATTCATCTCAGTCCAGACCTCTGCCCCCTGGGAACTCTGTCCCTGAAGATGCCACCCCCGTTAATGCTAATTGGCAGCTTTCTGGCAGTTGCAGCCTGCACATGGGCTTTCCAGATCAAGGTTTCCATATGGCTCCTGTAGGATTAGGGAAGTGGGGTGGAGCTTGTGTATATCTGCCTGTGCTGGATGGGATCAGACTCCACTCTCAGGAGGTGCCAGCCAACTCATTTCCCTAGAACTCACATTCACAGCCCCCCAAGGTTCAGCTCAGATAAGGAGAAGTTGGGCGGGTCCTTGCTTTGTCCTTCCCTTATACCAGCAGTTCCAGGAGCAGGCTGTAGAAGCCCTTGATCTCCCTAAATGCTGGCCGGAGATACCAGACTTCCTTGGTGGGGTGTATTGAAAATTGTACAATTGCAAGTGGTTGTATAAAGTGCTAAGAGGGTTTTCCTGGTACTGCCCACAGGCTAAGGGGCCCTGTAGGTAAGTGTACCGTCTGGGCCTACACAGCAGTCAGACGGCCAAGTTCAAGTAAGGGTGGGTGAACAGCCTGCTTTGTATCTCAGCTTTGTGGTGCTAGGATATAATCATTCTAAATTCTAAGAGAATAAGTCGTGTCACAGTGAAACTTTGCAGCAAGCTTTTATCTGACTCCCCTGTGGAGAACACTGAGCATAGCAGAGAAACCTGCCTTCTTCCTGCAGCCACGGGAAGCTGACTAAAGATTGTGCATTTCAATAGTGACCCTCCTGAGGAACCATTAGAATGAGCATAACCATTCGATCCTGTTCGTAACCTGTGACCTCCCATCCCTCACTACCATTTGTTTCCCTTATTTTAACATTTGGCATTTACATAATTCTTTGCATGAACAAAGCTTCATCTACTCATTAGTGAACTCCCACAACAGCTGGGGAATGGGGATACAGATGGGGAAACTGAGGCAGCAGAGTGAAAGGCTGTGCAGGACTTCAGCAAGTCAGTAGCTGTGCCCAGGATTACGCCTCAGGATCTATTGCCTCCCAATGCTATGATCATTCCTCCAGACCACAATGCCTTTTAGATTGCCAGCTCTTTAGGACACACCTTTCCTATCTGCTCTGTAAAGCACCTAGCATGGGTTTAGGCACCAAATACATAGAGGGTTTCTTGGGAGATTTCCATCTGTTTCCCTTCTATCTGGTACCAAGAAGAACAAAGCAAAAGCAGAGAGATTAATTCCAGCATTTTCTTAATTTTGCCAGCTTTCACAATTTTATCAGAAGTCTTACCCCAGCTTCTGGAGTCATATATTATGGCAGAATCTCAATTTATTAAAAAGAAGGGGGGGGCTAAGTTTCTAGCCCTCATAGTTGAAAAGATCAGAAGTGTGACCTGAGTGCACCCCAAAGACTCAAAAAACCAGAAGCCAAGTTGGAGAAAACTTGGGGGGGGGTTGTCATGATTTTTTCCCCCACTAATCTCATGCCTTTTGGGAGGGCTTAAATCACTGTTCAAATGCTTGAGATGGGCAACACTGCCCATCTCACAGCAGTTGGTGTGTGTACTAGGCCTTGGACTCATATCATGAAGAGCAGAGCAAAATCAGGCACCCACAAAAAATAAATGGCTTTTAGGCTTAAGACCCATAGGAAGATCATTTATGCAATCAGAAAGGTTAACATGCTCCATAGCAAAGAAATACCCCTTTATAAAATCCCTCATTAGAACAGGAAAGGTTCTGACTGAAATCTAAAGCCTCCCAGGACTGAAGTAATCTGAGCAAAAGGAAACTCCAAAGCAGGAGGCTAAACTAGCTCTAGGCCATAGGCCAGACTCATGTTATAAACTATGCTAATCTCCCAGGCTAAAGTAAACTTCTGATATTCAATTCCTAAACTAGAATAAACACCTCTGGCTTAGAGCAGACTTAGAACCTGAGTGAGCTCCTAAACTGGAATAATCACTACAGAACAGGTCTCTTCTCAGACTAAGCCCCTAGCCTAAACACAAGGCAGCTGCCTGCCTGCAACAAAAAAATGCTGCTTTCACAATGAGCTCCCAAAATGGAGTGAGCCCCTCAGGGCTGGAGGAGGCTTTCTAGTCTTTTAGCCCCACCCCTAGTCACTTCTGGCCAATCAGCCCCTTGCACATGTTTCAAAAGAGAGCCTCACAGGCACTGCCAGTAATTGCTATTGCCTTGTGTGGTTTGGGGAGAATTTTCCTAGCATGGCTCTGTAAGCTTTATTTACACATGCACAGAAAATAGTTTCCATTGTTACAAATATAGGTAGCCTGTATTTCAGGAGCCTTGGAACTTAATGGGGAGTCTTACAGCTGGGGAGATCCTGGCAGACTACAACTTCCATGATGCCTTAGGGGGAAAAAAGTCTCCCCTTCCCAGGAGTCAGAGAAAAGCATATGGGGGACTACATTTTGGTGCTAGGGTGGAGTGTCACTGAGGCACTGGCTGACTGCTAGAGTCCCTTGGCTGCTGCTGGAGACCCAAAGCTGCTGCTCTGGCGTTTTGATCAAGCAGGGAGCTTCAGAGGTTGGTGGCATTGCCCAAGCCAGGGTAGGGACTGAGCCTAGAGCTAGCTGAAGTGGGCCTGCAGTGAAAGTGGAGTGAGTGGCATCCCCCCTTGTTGTTTGGGGTAGGATGTGTAAAGGAGGGGGCACAGCCACTTTGACTGGGACTGAAGAGGCAGAGAGAGAGAGTCCCTTCAAACAGGGCCAGGACTGCCAGTTTCCAGTCTGATAGCTGGGCTGAACTAGTACGCTGAACACACAGAGCGCTGTCTCCTGCTTCACATCTTCCAGCGCGCCCGCACAAGCAAGGGCTTAGGGCTCTGAACTCTGGGGGAGTGTACGCTCCAGAGGTGGGGTAAATAATGGCACTGTAAATGCCTGGTGGACATGTTTAATTTAATACTGTGTACTGCTTTTATTAACTGATTTATTCACTGCCCCTGTGGAGTAAGATGTTTAATTTCAGTCTGTTAGGCCATATTTCTTTAATTTGTTAAGTAAAACTGTGGTAACTCTAATTTAAGCATATTGGGTGTTTAGTTTGCATAATTGTAATTGTGGAGTTGAACCTATGTCTTATATTATTATCACTGTTAGACTAGGTCTAGTCCTGGAAGCTCCCAAAGCACTATTGAGCGTGTGCAGGGGCCAGCCAGGTGGAGGCACCTCCAATTTTAAATTCCTTTTGAAGTAAAGGGACTGCAGCAGAGGGGTGGATAAAGGATTCCCAACTATCCTACATCAACACTGGGATACTCAAGATCTCCTTTCTTGTCCAAATAACCCAGTAAAGGAAGGGGTTTACACAAGGAAGAAAGCAAAGGCTTGATTTACACACACCATGCCCTTAGTTGCTATTTTAACAACATTCCTTGAGAGGTAAGACTTTTGATACAAGTAACTTATTGCTCGTTGAATGGTTCTGTAATAACTGCTATCTTTCTGAAGCATGGGGATTAAAGTAGCGATCTGCAGGGCTGAGTCTTGATAACTTGAACTAAAGACATAGGCTGTCTAGCTAGAGCTGTATTAAACTCCTGTTCTTTTCTATTCAGGCACAGAGAGGGACATTGTTGACCGATGACCAGCGCTTAATTTGTGCCAGAGCTGAGTCACGGCACCTCTAGAGTTGGCAGCTTACAACCCTGGTCCTTGCTTGCTGTGTCACTTATGAAAGTAAAAAAAATTGCTTGAGCCCTGGCACCTCTTTCATTGCAAACTTAGCACTGCCAATGACCCTGTCGTAGCTTTGTAATAATACTATAGACTGAGCGTGATCCTGACAGCTACAAGTGCCATTAGCTTGACACATGCAAGTTGGAGAACACAAATACTTGTTGTTCTGCTTTGCGGTACTATTAGGGCCGGTTTTATGAGCATGAGGCCTAGAGAGAGATCCTTGTTCTAAAAATTGCTTTTACATGAACCTGGATCATGAATTCTGCGTTCTCATTCTGTGTAACAAACAAAAAAGGAAGGTAGACCATAAGTTTGGAAGTAGAGGGGTCATCTGGGGCTGTTGCAATATTGTCACTAGGCAGTCAGACCTCATTGATGTGTATGATTTATTAAGAAATTGATTGACACAGATGCTTAGGCCAGTGAGTGGAAGTAAAATTATGGACACGCAGAATATGCCACATATGGACAATGGGCAGGTAGAAACCTTATTATGGTCACCTCAGTCCCTGGGCAGTTATGGTTATACATATACATAAAGGTGGGGTATAAAGATCTAACCTAATTCCCTACAGTTTGGGTATGCTGGACTCCTGAAAAGGTGTCAGTGGTTAGTTTGGAGATGCTGCACTGATTGTTGTGTATGTCTTTGTTTTCTATGGCTCTGTGAAGTGTGTAAGTATGAAACCTTATGGCTAAAGATATTTGCTCTTTATGTAGCTTTATGCTGCTTGATTATTAATGAGTCAATGTCTTTGGGGGGTTAACTAAAGTATTTGTTCTCATGTGTTGCCAATTATGCTAATCTCACAACGAATCAGAATCTCCTGAGTAGCCAATTTGCCAAGAACTTCTAGTAATCAATAAAGTTTGGGAGTGTGATGAGTTTAGTGTTTCATTATTTAACAAGGCTCCAGCGGTATCAAACTGGATTGGTTGTGACTTGTATTAGAGATCTCAGTCTCCAAGACAAAGCAGGTCTCTGTGGGGGCAGCTAGTATATGGAGCCTAAGTGGCCAGGCTAGAAAAACATGTAATGCAAGCGGTTCACAAAAAGGAAGAGAGAAAAGGTAACACAGGCTGACTAGAGGTTATGGTTCGACAGACTGGATGCCTGGGCACCTTGCTTGGTGTGACAGTTCAGTCCATCACACTCAAAGGTTTGGTAAAAGTTTGAGTTGGTCCATAATCCAAGTTTCCTCACTGCTCCTAACCCACTCCGAAGCCAACACATGTCAGGGGAGTTGTGTGGGTTGTATGGGATGTATATACACTGTTCTACCTTTCCGTGTTTGAGAGGGAAGCTACCTAGCTTCAGAACTTCAAGGGAATTTTCATCAGTGAATGAGGTGACTCAGCTGTGTGTTTTGGACCATGCAAGTCAGTCACCTTTTGGAAGGCACCACCTGGCAGCTCTTATGCTGGCCACATCTTGCAAAACATAATTAAATATTGAGCCAGGCAGTTTGTAACAATCCATCGGGATGCTGATGTTCAGGATGGTGAAATGCTGTAATGTCTGCATCACTGGGAACAAACTGATTAATTATTAACCATGTCTGGTACGGTCGCGCCATGGGACCAATGGAAAGCGAGGCCCAGGAGAAACTCAGAGTAACAGTCCTTGTCCCAAAAAGCTTATGCACTAAATAGACAACACAACAACAGTGGGGGGGGAGGGAGGACAGGGTAAAACGCACAGTCAGAACAAATAATGTGATGGCAACAAGGATGTTAGAGCCACAACTTTATGGGTGGGGGAGGTAGGAGGGGAATTAGCTGAAGGGACATTAGAGGGAAGGGGGTAAGGAGGACAAGGTGGGGCAGCTGTGGAGGGAGCGGAGGTGAAGTGACTGGGGGGTTGGCACATACAGCTGATCAGCATAGGGCAGAGAGACTTCAGTCGGAACTGTAGGAAGTTCTCTGAGCGTCCAAAGGTCTCTATTCCAGCTGCTTCCACAGCTGCTCTGGCCAGCTGGATGTCTGCCCGGTTCCTCTTGGCAGTTTTTCCCCAAGGCCTTGTGGTGGGGGGATTAGCAAAGAGGTTCCCTGTTTCATTTCTGCCGTATTACACTTCCATGTTGCTAAGAGGACATGGTTTGTGGCACAGGCTGGAATCTAGGCCTTCAATAATACTAGGGTGGTTGGTGCTGGCCAAGAAGGAAATCCAGAAGGGCAGCAATAGCCTGGCTCCCTGGATGTAACGGCACCCCCAGCTTTCAGGTCCGGGTGGGCACTATTTTGTATGCATCTCACATAGCTCAGAGAGCGGCCGGCCCCTGGATCCTGCTCCAATGCCAGGCCCTTCTGCTGAAAGCAGCAGCAGCTCCTCTTGGTGCCCGAAACAGACAGGAAGCCCGGTAAAGGAATGGGGGCAGTGAGGTGTCAAACTGGGCTATTTTTTATCCAGCCTGGCTTTGTGGGCGAGGGAGACCCTGTACTGCCCCTGCTTGGCCAGAGGGGCCTGCTCCAGGCTGTGATGGAAATGCCATCGTGGGGACCTTGGGACATGGAGGTGAGGAGAGGGAAAGCAGGGCTGGCTGTGGGGCCCAGAGCGGAATACCCTAAAATCCCTTCCCCCAAGGAAGCCGCAAACAATCAGGGAGAGGACAGGAGCCTGCGGGGGGGGGGGGGGGGGGGAGGCAGGGCTCCTGCCTTTCTGGATTTCAGTGGCTGGGGAAAGCATTGTGTGCACGGAAGGCAGCCTAGGGAGAGCAGTGTGAGACAGTAACAAACAGCGCACTGAGAGCTGCCCCATTGGCAGGGCAGGGGGGTCAAGGAGAAACATGACAGGAGACCTGGTCTGCAGTGTGAACCTGGGTGGAAGTACCCTGGCTTTGAAGGCCTGCCTAAGAGGCCTGATGCTCTGTGTCCTTACCCCAGTCTTCCCTTAGCAAAACGCCATTGAGTTCAATGTAGTTGCTCCTGATTTACAGTCCTCAAAGGAGAAATCAGGCCCAAGGTGCTTCCACTGTGAGTCACGGGTTAAGGGGAAGGCAGCGAAGGGATTCAAAGAGGGGTGAAGTGAGCGTTGGGGGCCAAAATGGGGCTAGGGTTTGGGCTCAGAACCCTGCGTGCTGAAATCCAATGAGCAGTTTGAGTTTTCATCTCAAAAGGGTGCAAATCTCGCAAGACCAGCTGATCTCCAAGAGCTGCACTATCACCAAAGCACAGTGTGTGGCCTGAGAGTGAATAAGTCCTGTCCTTAGGCTTCAGGACTGGCTCTTCATAGGGGGGCCAACCTTCTAATTTGCAGAAACCGGATGTTGAGCACTGGAACTTCCCCTGCCCCCCCTTCCCCTCGAGGCTCCACCCTCACTGTTCCTCACTGCTCTCTCCACCTCCCTCCCTCACCCGCTGAGCAGGGATTTAGAGGTGTGTGGGGGGGGGTTGACTAGGGCAGGACCTTTGATGGAGAGTAGCGCTCAAGGGGTGAGTGACATGAGGGGAAGGGTTCTGTGTTCCAGGAGTGGGGGAGCCATGCTCCGTGGGGGGTGCATGGGGTAGGGTACGGGAGGAGGAGCTGCGCTCTGGGGTGGGAATGGGGGGGGGGGTGAGTGGGGCAGGCTCCCAGCAGGAGTAGCTGCTGCTCTTCCCTCTTCTCTCTCCCCCCCAGCGGTGGAGGCCGGTTACTGCAGGTAACCAGACTTGAGCGTGGCCAGCACTGCTTACCGCGCACTGCCAGGTCCACCTTTCGACTGGCTCTCCAGTCGAGAACCGGACACTCGGCAACCCTCATTGTTCAGCTCACAGCACCTAAGAGCGGCTCTAGCGAGGTCACTTAGTTTCCTGTTTTCCCTTTGGCAGCGGTATCCTTTTGCTCTGGATATGGCTTTGATTCCATCCGTACCAATTCCAGGGGTATCGCGTGGAAGGGTGGCCAGTGCTCTGCCATTTGGGAGTTTCCCCACACACACCAACACCCCGGTCAATTGCTCACCGGAGCCTTTGGGGAAAGAGGTGAGTGGACCTGCATCTCTTCCAGGTTTGGAGGACATCAAGGGAGCAGCATAGAGACCGGCTCCTTTTCATCCAGTACTTGCATAAGCCCCCCCTGGAAAGCTAATGGGAGCCACTTCCTGGTTGCTGTCTCCTTTGCTACTTCCCCCTAGCCATGCCCCAGAGGGGAGTCTGAAGTTTTTGGTGGGTTTCCCATGGAATGCAGAGCAAGATTTATATGGAATCTAGCACTTCCTGTGCATATTCATTTTCAGCATGGGGGCAGTGGAAAAGTGCAGCCTGGGAGGTGCTCCCTGTGGCATCGGGGCACAGATCCTTGTCACAAAATGCAGCGCTTTAAGCCTGTGTGTTTAAGAAATATCAATACAGGCCAGTGGATGACACAGTCAGTCTTTCATCTCTGGGTTGCTGGTTCAAACCTACCTCGTGTTTAACAGTAACCAAAAACTGTCGTCCAATGGATGTTTGTGTGTCAGAGGCTTCCCAGTGGACTGGTGTCCAAAA
>ML675720.1:120243-159150 GCA_007922155.1 Mesoclemmys tuberculata | reverse complement strand
ATCTGGCATCTTCCGCCAATTCCTTTAGTTAAAGGAAACAACCACTAAAGAAGAAGAAATGCTTTCTTAATGAGATGGGAGTCGTGGCTGGCTCTAGGGAACCTAGCTTGTGTTCTTTCTCTGTGTACAGACTTCAACTCAGCAGAGGGAGGGAATTCTGCACTGACCCCATGCAGAAAAGTACAAAAGGTCTTAACATTCCTGGAAAAAAATCCTTTAGATCATTCTGTAATTATACCTCTCTCTCCACCCTGGGTGGCATATGGCACTGCTTAATGGAGATTAAATGGACTAGCAATGGCTGCGTGTGGGGTGACAGAGGATAGTAAATCTGTCCGCTTGTAGTGTACACATGCACAACAAATCTAATTGCCGTTTCTGAGTGGTGATTAGTGCTGCAGCAAGCTGTCTGCCAGGGTTGCCAAACAAACAAGGCCCTGTAAAGCTGCCCTCTGGGAAAGAGTTCATGAAGGAGAAAGAACAGAGGAAGGGAAGCAAGTGAACTGCTACAGGGCAGTTAGTCAAAACAAAAATGACACTATGGATTCCATATGCAGCCTCATCCTAGGACTCCAGAGCAGCTGAAAGGTTAATGACTTCTTACTGTTAGTTCCTATCTTGTATTTGCCAGTCTGGTTGTTCCCTTTCTGCCTCTGATGTAACCCCCTAGCAAGTTCTGTAATCAAAACATAGCTAACAATGCAAGAATGTAATCCAGCTCTCTCCTGTAGCTTTATTGGATCTGCAGAGTTAAAAGGAACTGAGCTGAAAAAGCAGATTCACGGAGGACAAAGATGACTTGTTTAAGTCGTCCCCTGGATGTATAATTAGGAGTAACAGAGCAGAATTCAACCAAGGAAAACTTCGGCTGTGTATCGTTTTGAATCACTTTACTCACCGCAACCACACCTAAGAATTCTCCATGTATATGCCTCCCAGAATGCGCATGTGACATGTCTTTGGTTTGTGAAGCCATCCACGTCTGGAATGGAAGACAACTATAACCGTAAATTGCCAAGAGTAGAGCAGTTGGTTATGGAAATTAGGAGGGATTTTATTGTAGTCCAGGACAGAAGAACTCAGGTTTCCACAAATCACTCCAGCTATATCCTCTTACGTGCTGTCTGATGACTCAGTCAGAAAAGTGCATAACGGCCTTTAAACCATTTAACTCTTTGTGCATTTGCTGTTCAGTAAATCAGGCTTCCCACCCAAAACACTGACATACACACAATCTCGAAATTCAGACTACAAAACCAGTACTCTTAAGAAGGCAAAGTGTACTGCTCGTTCCAAATAACTAGCTGGGATGTGCTTTGTCTTAATTTTAACCCCACAGTTATAAGGGGCCATTGAAGTTGGTGAAGGCACTGCACTGAAACTCAGGAGATTTCTGGGTTCGGTTCCTTGTTCTACCCCAGAATCCCAATGTGACCCTTGCCCAATCACTTAATCTCTTTGTGCCTCAGTTCCCAGTCTGTAAAATGAGCCTTATTCTTCTCTCCCTCCCTGGGGGCAGAGGGTAAATGCCTTGTGAGGGGCTCTGTTCTCCAGGGACTGATCATGTAAAATGCCTAGATTGATAAAATGATGCGACACTGAAAGAATAGTCAACCTATGTATGACCCATAACAACCGAGCAGGAGGCACTACCATTGTAATCAAGATAATGTAAACTACCCGTGAACTGGTTGAATGATTTAATGTATTGTTTGAGAAAGGACCCATTGAATAGAGATCAAAGTTTCAGCAAAACCCACATTATAGAATTATCTGTCAGGGCCCAGCAGGTTTCAGCTATAATTGAAGCCTTGGGCCTGATCCTTTTTATCTTAGATCTTCTTAAACTTTGACAGGGAAAGTCTAAGCCATAAAACTGAGTTCTCCAGATTTACTCTGGATTCACCCTGGAATTCTCATGGAAGGATTTGAACAGACTGTGCACATGGACTGACTACTGGACTATATCCTTCTTAATTGTTTCCAGAAAGACTTACAAATCAGCAGCCTCGTTATCTCTGCTATGAAACCGGCCTAAGAACTTTACTCACACCTGTATGTATATTGCTCTTTTAACATTCTCAGTGGCTCCTCCAGGCACCACAGTCACAGATGGTCGTTAGTGCCAAAGGGGGAAATGACTGTTAGTGGAAGATGGTAGCGTTTAAATCTCTTTGGCTTGTAAGTGTTGGCATTTTCCTTGTCTGAATAGCCTGAGAAAGGAAGAAGTGTTTCAAGAGGGTCAGTTTTTCTGTGACCAGCCAGTGAGTCGCATATCCTGGACATCACTGGGTTTTTGGTCTTTCTCAGCAGGATGCTGCCATTTGTTGTTGTTGTTTCCGAGTGATCGGAGTGGATAGATTTGCCGCAAACAACTCTGGGGGTTTAGAACCTCGAGCTCTGATCAGTAAGGCGCTTAAGCATGTACTTGCGTTCATGGAATTCAGTGGGATTTAAATATGTGCGAAGTCAAGCATGTACTTGAGTTCTATAAACTCCATGGCACATGAGGCCTTGGCCTTCAATCCTAACCCATGCTTCCTCTGTGGCAGCACTGACTACTGTAACATTTTTGCAAGTACCATCTTCAGGAACAGGGAATGCTGGAAATGACCTAAGCAGAAGAAGGAAACCTCCACTGGCTCCAGAGGCAAGGAAGTGTTTGAACATGTCCCATATGGAATGAGTTTTCCCCAGCTCAGTCCATCCTTAAGTCTTGGCCCATTGCGAGTTCAGAAAAGGGACATGAAATATGAGTTCATCGCCTAGGTGATTAAATAATTAAGCTCCAGGGGAGAGGAGGTATTTTACAGGGATGGTGAAGAGACATGAAACAGAAATACTCTCTAGTCTAGACCAAACTCCCCCGCTAATTGAATCTCTAGTTCAATGTCAAGAACCGACAGTACATGTGAGGTCCACAACATTATGATACTATTCTATGACCTTTGTTCAGTTTACTAAGGGATGAGCGTAGGACAGCACAGGTGGTGCTGATGCATTGGTGAGGATAACATGGCTCCTGGGCTCCCGTGATCTCATTCACCCCCAAAAGCCTGCCTCATATCCTAGGGCCTTTATGTTCCTCTGTGACAGACAGAAATGCTCACTGATCCCCTTTAGCCATTAGTCACTGCTATTGTAGCTTCAACTGCTCTAAAATGACAGGGGTTCCACATCTCAAATTCTGCTCCTTGGCAACACGTGTGTGCAGCTCTATTATTTGTATTACCACAGTACCTAGGAACCCTAATCAGGGACCAGGACTCCATTGTGGTAGGCATTGTACAGGTTTCTCGGGTCACTCTCTTTCTGCCTGGGGATGTACACCTGTAACTGAGGACATGGTGATAGCTGTTCCTGGAACATATCATCTCTGTTGATAATACGCAAGCACAGATTCCATCTCTCTCTCTCAGCCATGCTGGCTCCACAGCACAAATAGGAATACAATACTTCTTTGAGTTAAGAAAGAGAGCAGATCTTGAGCTACCAGCAGATTTGTTCAATCAGAAGGGGCCATTTTTATGTAGTCACTTCTCCATGAAGGACCGCACTGGAATAGAATGAGAAAAGGCTTCAAGGAGGTGCCTGTCGCTGACTGGCTGGAGAGGAAGAGGAGAAGGCTATCACCATCAGTGGTGAAGTTCTCCGGGCAGAGAGGAAGGTGGTGCTTGGTAGCATCAAAATCCAGCCCCGGGAGAGCTTTAAAACAAGGAAGCAGCTGGTGGAGGTGCCTGAGGGAGGGAGGTGATGTGCTCGTGCTGTCTTGTGCGGTCTGTGAGAAAGTGGCATGGCAGCGTCTCGCTTGTGCTGGGACTCCGGGAGGCCACAGAGGATGGAGCTGTGGTTAGGGCTGCACCGAACATCTAGGTTCTGTCACAATATGAATCTCGAGCCAGATGAATCGAAGAACTCTGAGTTTTGAGCAAGTCTGGGCCCGTTCCTGAATTCAAAGAGAAGCCAAGAGAAACTCACTGGCTTCTCATGGTTCTGACCTGCGACCCAGCGAAACGTGCTGGGTTTTGCCTCGAGTTTTGGCATTTCCTCTTCCATGAATTCGAGTGGGATGGGAACCCCGGTGAGAAGAGCCTTTGTGACAGCAGCCCAGGCTCGAGGAGACGAAGAAGTGCATGAAGATTCCAGCGGGGCTGGGATGAAGGGCAGTGGCCCACATGGCTGTGGTTGCAGAGGGATGAGGGTTCCTGGATCAAAGCTGAGGCGGCGGAGAGGGTCAGTGGAGGCAGAATAGAAGAGGGAGAGCTGAGCATAAGAATCTCCATGTCCCCCTGCCCAGCAGAGGTATGTGGCATTTTGCATTCCCCTCTTAACGCTCTGCTAGGTCCGTCTGCTGTGATGGTAGCGTTTAGCGTGGCAGGTCCAGCCCCAGAGATTATGGCTAAACTGGAGGTAGGGGGCCTGAGGGAGTCGAAATCTATTTCTCAAGTACAACCAGATGCCTCCATTCTGGGAGGCTGCACGCAGGCAACCAGAGGATTGCTTTCTACATGGCCATGGGCCGGGGTCTGACTGTAGCGAGACAGAGCTGCTCAGTTGCAGTTGGTGGCGTATCTCGGGGTGGCGGTGAGCAATGCATGCACAGGAGGTTAAATTTCAGTACGCCGTATCAGTCAGTCTCTCTCTCGCCCTCCAAAACAGAGCCCTCTCCGCGTGCCGCAAGCTGGTTGACTTCCCTGAATGACTCCGGCCGTGTGTTGGGTTAATCCACCCCTCACACAGAGCTGCCTGGTCGGATATTTTCTCCTGTCATCATTAAGAGCCCCGTTAGGCAGATGACCGAGGGGATGAATTCAAACTGCCTGGGCAGATGTGCGTCCATTCGAGTTGCAACCCATCCAAAATCCTGCAGCCGGAGGCTGAGGGACATGCCGCTCAGCGTGCGCCATTGGCCGGCTCCATCCAATTCCAGGCAGTTGTCCTCCAACTTCTGAGAGCGGATTTCCCCATGGGCGGCCCCATTTCCTGCACGGCTGGGTTTCATCCCCTTGCATCTGGGACCTGTGGCTGTTCTGGAGGGGCAGACCTGGGGAGCGTTCTCTCCGCCCCCAGGCGGGATTGGTGCGCATGTCAATCTGGCAGGTGTGTTTTTTTGCCTGGATTTGAGGAGCTCCGTTCTGGAGGGGTAAAATGGCTGCTTCCTAGCAATGCCACCCAATCTTCCTACAGCTTCAATGGAAACCTTCCCATTCCTCTCCCTGCCCCCACTGCCTGCCTCTCCCTTCACTTACTCTAGGGGAACAAAAGACCAGTCTCCTCCCTCTTCCAGCCCCCCTACCTGACACCT
This sequence comes from Mesoclemmys tuberculata, assembly GCA_007922155.1. Lineage (NCBI taxonomy): Eukaryota > Metazoa > Chordata > Testudines > Chelidae > Mesoclemmys > Mesoclemmys tuberculata. The sequence continues at coordinate 153,845 of ML675720.1, read as the reverse complement.
CTCCTGCTTCTGTCCTCTCCTACGTCCCTCTGCTTCCCTCCCCAATACCCCCTCGTTCCAGCTCCACCTTCCTACTTCCTTCACACCTCCCTGCCATATCCCTACAGACACACACCCGCTCACGGTCTCAGGTCCCTCCTAAGGAAGCGACGGACACTGAGACTCCACAGTCAAGATCTGTGAACAGTGACCGTTAAGTGGGATTGTGCCAGGTTGCCACCTGAGTGCAGGGCATATTGATCCATTGGGGTTTTCGAGCCAGTTCCAACTCTGCCTTTCTGACGACTTTGTTAGCACACAGAAATCTACTTCGGTGGCCTCCACCAGTGCACTAGGAGAGGTTCATGGTACAACCATGTGAACAAACCAGGCAGGGGCACAAGGAGGCAGATCCCACCTGCTACTCCCTGCCAGTCTGGTCCTGGTGAAATTACACTGAAAAATCTATCTTCCTCCATTTCTTCAAGCAGAAATCCTGTGAATAACCGAGCTGGGGCACTCACTACTCGGCTTTCTGACGCAGATTGCATCAACACCTCTGGTGGTTTGGCCTTACAGGGGGCATCACGTGTTTTCATCCTTTAAAGTAAATGGAACCTTAATCTAAGCTTTTAAGTCTGCCTAGATTTCTAAATAATTACATGCAGCCCCTAACTTGTATGAAGTCTGATTTAAACCTTAATTTAATGGTTTATGCAGAAAACAGGAAGTAAGCCGGGGCTGCCAATTAAGAGCCATCTGTTTTCAACTAATCTTTTGCAGGCTTCTGAATAGTCCATATAGGAACCATGGTTCTGGAACAGATCATGGGTACAGCTACCCTCATATTTCCTGTCCTGCTTCTGTGTCAGCCCAAACGAGCGCTCTGAATTGTGCTGCCAGGTGCTCCCCCGTGCCTTGTCCCAGAGTTGGAGATCCCCTGGGAGTGAAGATTTCCATCTCTGCAGCCTCTCTAGTGAGGCTGTCAACAGGGGAAGACAGTTGTGGGCACGGAGCAGGCTGACACCCTGTCCGTAGTATAGCCTGGGCTATATTGGAAGCTTCAGAGGGAGGCAGAGAACAACGCAAGAAAGCTTAGCCCAGCAGTGAATTGTACAGTCCTTGCTGCAGTGGGGCGGAGAGAGGGAATTGCTTCCTGATCGCAGCTGGCAATCAGTTTGCGTCCTGATGTATGGGAATGGCAGAGCTTTGTCCGTGAAGATGCTGCTCCTGTAAGTGGTTAATCCTTTATTTTAAAGAGTTTTTGCTCTACCCCCTTTGCCTTGGTAACATTCGGGGGCCGGGAATCCCCCTCGCTTAACATAGTGCACTGCAACACATCAACATATAATGACACGTGGCTGGCTGGGGCTCCGCTTGCCACAGTGCTACACGCCACAGCTGCTTCGGAGACTCCCGCTGCCAGCTCTAAACTTCCTCTTGCAGCTGCTAGAGTCTATGATACAGTGGAGCTGCGCTAGCTCCTTCCAACAGAGGGCAGTGCTACACCAACACCGCTTTGAGCATTCCAGTACCTTCACTGAATGGGTTTCTGCCCAGCGGGAGGCTGACAGCAGGGTGCCTGGGGGAGAATTCTCTGCAATATTTGGTATGACTAGTGTGTGTGCCTCAGTTTCCCCTGTAAACAATTAGGTGGCTTATGAGGTGAGACTGAGGGAACTGGGCTTGTTTAGTGTGCAGAAGAGAAGAGTGAAGGGGGATTTGATAGTAGCCTTTAACTACCTGAAAGGGGGTTCCAGGGAGGATGGAGCTAGGCTGTTCTCAGTGGTGGCAGATGATAGAACCAGGAGCAATGGTCTCATGTTGCAGTGGGGTAGGTCTAGGTTGGATATTAGGAAAACGTTTTTCCCTAGGAGGGTGGTGAAGCATGGGAATGGGTTACCTGGGGAGGTGATGGAATCTCCATCTTTAGAGGTTTTTAAGGCCCGGCTTGACAAAGCCCTGGATGGGATGATTTAGCTGAGGTTAGTCCTGCTTTGAGCAAGGGGTTGGACTAGATACCTCCTGGGGTCCCTTCCAACCCTCATCTTCTCTGATTCTATATGCTTCATTGTTAACTAGGTGATGGGAAAAGGCTGTTCACTCTCTGCAGAGACCCAGAGATACAGGTGTGACTGGTGCCCACCTGTCGGGAGCCCGGGTCCATGTCCATGTAGAGTCAGAGAAGACAATGGCCACTCTACCTGCCTGGACATTTGGAACCAAGCAACTAACCACCGTGGATGGTCCACCCCTCCACAGGAAGCCAGTTGTGTTTGGCCAGCTGGAGAACAAAGGACTGAGAAGGGCCAAGTGGGGAGTGTTAAGTGCGAGGCTGCTGGAACTGGGACAAAAGAAGCATCAGATGTGAAGCAGGGATGCTGAAAGCTCTGCAGGTCAGTCTAAGGAGGCGGTGAAACCAACCGGCTTGCCCTGGTGACGGTGTGACCCGAAGGGGGCTGGTGCATTGAAGGGGTCCTCCCCGGGACTGATCCAAGGCTGTTCAAAAGCATCGGACTTGCAGATCTGCGGCGCAGAAGTGTAGGGATGGTGAGTCGAGAGCCAGTCCTTCTGCCCTTCCCACGCTAACCCATGCTGCGTGGGCTGTGGGAGGCGTACAGCTATCAACTGCTGAGTGACTCTGCCTGCAGGGAGCAAGACTTGGTGAAGCCAAGGGGCATAGGAGCTACTCACAGCTGCTGCAGAAAGCAGTACTGCCTTCCCCACCCCACTTGCTGGGTGTCAGCAGGTCAGGGAGGCCGGGGGAAAAGCAGAACCTGGCTCCTAGCCAGCGCTGCACAACCCCTGGATGGGTTAGGTGACCACTGCTTAGCACCGAACAGGGCGTCACGTTAACCGCTCAGGACACCAGAACTGGGTTACCGCTCTGCTGCAGCAAGCGAGCGTTCCTGCTGCGAAGCCGTGTCAGCGCTCTGACACACCAACCTGTCTGCCATAGCAGCAAATGCCGTGGGCCTCGGCCAGTCCAAACCTTGCCTTGCAGATCCCAGGCAGCGAACTCCAATTCTTGTGTTCCCCACAGCCATCTCCTTAGTGTCCAGTCCCTCTCACTGGACCCTCACAGAAGTTGAGTTTGCTACCTCCAAAGAGACAGGGCAGCTGTGAAGTTAACTCATTAATACTCAGACCTCAGGAGCCAAATTAGTGATCAGCATTACTCAAAAGAGCCACGGTCGTGTGAATTCCTTGTTTCATTTGCTATATGTATATTATTCTCAAAGCAAAATGACTGATTTTATAAAATACAATTGGTTAATAACTTTAGTAAACGCATCCTGATTGGTTAATAACTTTGATTAATAATTAAATCACACAGCATTTTAATATTGTGTGGCAAAGAGCCACAGGAGACCCATTAAAAAGCCGCTTGCAAGCCTCCGCCTGAGTAACGCTGGCTTAGTTAAAGATTCACACTTCACTTCAATATGACAGCACAGAGATTCTCGTTTTATTACAGAACCCTAAGTTTATTAGCAAAGAACAGAAAGATGGCAGGCTACAAACAAAACACACATCCCAGTGACTAAGCTTAACTTCAGCAAGTTGCAATCTTTGCCTATGCAGGTTTATTGCCTATCGTCAGTTCCCAGGGCTTTGAACCCCTTTTGGGTGAAGGATCCACCTTTTGCAGACTTCAAAAGCATTGACCCACAGATGATGGATGCCAAAATGGCTTTCTTTTTCTGTCTCCATTTCCCAAAGTCCATTGCCTCCGTTTCAAGAGGCAGGAAAGCTTCCTGGGGGTACAGCCTCCACCCCTCATCATGGTCATCTCCTCCACTTGCTAGCTTGATGGCTTTGTTTACCTTATAAATACATGTACTTCTATTGAGCGAGCGAGGCCAGAAACAATTTACAATGGCAACACAGTCACGTAGGCAAAGCGACGTTCCTTTGTCTAGGGCAAGATGGGCGTATGCCCGGCTTTACAAATACATGTTAAGACCATATAATTATTTATAGGCTGCCCACGTGTACGTCACACAGTAATATTAATGAGCAGCATGTTACCAGTTTGCGTATGATGCCTTATGTCACAGTCGTCTCTAAAAGGTGTTAATTGTGAGTTGGGGCAATGAGTGCTTCAGGCCTGATGTGAGTTATGGTAGATTGTGCCCTCTGCCAATTGGCACGGGAGCTCCCTAGGCTCTACCTCATTCTCGGCACCCAAGGGTTTACTTGCAACCCTTTGCAAAAGGATTCACCAAGGGCAAGTCATGCCTGACCAACCTGATTGCCTTCTGTGATGAGATGACTGGCTCTGTGGATGTGGGGAAAGTAGTGGATGTGATATACCTTGACTTTAGCAAAGCTTTTGATACAGTCTCCCACAGTATTCTTATCAGCAAGTTAAAGAAGTATGGGTTGGATGAATGGACTATAAAATGGATAGAGAACTGACTAGATCATAGGGCTCAACGAGAAGTGAGCAATGGCTCCATGTCTAGCTGGCAGCCAGTCACAAACAGAGTGCCCCAGGGGTCAGTCTTGGGGCCAGTTTTGTTCAACATCTTCATTAATGATCTGGAAGATGGGGTAGATTGCACCCTCAGCAAGTTTGCAGATGACATTAAGCTAGGGGGAGTGGTAGATACCCTGGAAGGGAGGGATAGGATACAGAAGGACCTAAACAAATTGGAGGATTGGGCCAAAAGAAATCTGATGAGGTTCAACAAGGACAAGTGCAGAGTCCTGCACTTAGGACGGAAGAATCCCATGCACAGCTACAGACTGGGGACCGACGAGCTAGGCAGCAGTTCTGCAGAAAAGGACCTGGGGGTTACAGTGGATAAGAAACTGGATAGGAGTCAGCAGTGTACCCTGGTTGCCAAGAAGGCTAATGGCATATTGGGCTGCAGTAGTAAGAGCATTGCCAGCAGATCGCGGGAAGTGATTGCTCCCCTCTATTCGGCATTGGTGAGGCCGCATTTGGAATTTTGGGCCCCCCACTACAAAAAGGTGGTGGAAAAGTCGGAGAGAGGCCAGCAGAAGGCAACAAAAATGATGAGGGGGCTGGAGCACAAGACTTATGAGGAGAGGCTGAAGGAACTAGGCCTGTTTAGTCTGCAGAAGAGAAGAATGAGAGGGGATTTGATAGCAGCCTTTAACTACCTGAAAGGGGGTTCCAGGAAGGATGGAGCTAGGCTGTTCTCAGTGGTGGCAGATGACAGAACAAGGAGCAATGGTCTCAAGCTGCAGTGTGGGAGGTCTAGGAAGCATATTTGGAAAAACCTTTTCCCTAGGAGGGCAGTGTGGCCCTGCAATGGGTTACCTAGAGAGGTGGTGGAATCTTCATCCTTAGAGGTTTTTAAGGCCTGGCTTGACACAGCCCTGGCTGGAATGATTTAGTCGGGGTTCCTGGAAATATGTCCATTAACCTGTAGCAGGCATCCCCATGCCCTTAGGCTGGGCATTTAAAGCCAATAGTGACGTGTCCATCAGCCAGCTCCTTCGTTTCATGTTTCTGTTAGTGCTGAATGATTTTATTTGCGCTGGGATGGGACTCTGCGTTAGCTACATTTACAGCATTTGTTTCCTTTGTTACCCACCAATTTAGGAAGGAAATGTAGAGGAAGAGGGGTAGAGTCAATTGGAGTGGTTGTTTGGGGACCAAGTTGGGTTAACCCCCCAGGGGGGCCAGGTTCTTGTTTGACATGCACCTCTTGCTCCCCCTAAAATCCATTTTTAAATATTTTATTCTGGTTGATTTAAAAAAAAAAAGTCACTTTCTCCCTGGGTGTTTGTTCAGTTGCTTTTTGCTGGCAACACCAAGCCAAAAGTCTTAGCATTTATAGACCTCGCTAGTGCAAGCAAGCTGTGAACGTGCCACCGAAGGAAAGGTTGCCCCTACTGGAAGTTATTTATATTCCTGTGCTTCATCTTCTGCTTCCTTGTCATGCATCTCCCCTCCCAGAAGCTGACATGAGGAGCTTTCACGCAACCTGATTAACTTCTGTTTTCATTTCCTTGCTCTGATATTAACATACAGTCCCCATTGGAAGAGCTTGTCATAAACCTCGCCTGTCAAGCCCAGATTCCTCTCAAATGCCTTGTTGACAGCAACATGGAAAGAGTTTGTTCTAAATCCAGTGTACTCAAGACTATTTGAACCTCTCTTTGCTCCAATGAGCGGTAGAATAAATCCAGTGGTCCTCAATTGTTTGCACTGATTTGGATTAGCCTGGAATTTCTGGGGTCATCTTGGTTCTAAGCGGGAGAGCCAAGCCCTGCTTTTGGAACAATCCATAGATGGTTTATAGACCTTAAAGTCACACTAAGGACGTTGTGGGTCACGAATGTGACATTGCATCGCTGTGATAGGTGGAGAGCCGAATAAATTCACTAAAATAGCAGGTTTTACAGGGTAGGGGATTGTAGGACTGACACCGCCTTATTCAGCAGATCTGCTCCATGGAGAACCTTCTTCCCCTGCAGAACTCCTGCACAAGGCCTGTGCCACCAAAGAGGGACCACAGTGATTCTTTTAATTTTACCCCGGTGGTTTATGAAGATCAAGTTGATCAGTCTCACTATATAAAATCGAGGATGAGAAAGGGCAGCCGTGCCTTACATTTTGCCCAGGCTTTTTTAATGTCTCAGGCCGTCCTTTATGGAGGCTAAATCATGTGAAGTCTTTGCACAGTAGCACAATTCCTGGATGATGGAAATACCCAGAGGAGACCAGATTTCATTCATTTGATCCCATAAATAACTGAGGGGAATAGGCCAGGAGGGATTAAAAAAAAAAAGCCAAACCCATCTTAATCCCAATGGCCAGATATTTGTGCTTGTGGCTCATCTGAAAACTGAGCTATTCAGGGTTATTGGGTCTCCTGCAGCTGTGAATGCACAGCTCAAATAAGAACATGCCGTAGGGGCTGTGTCTGTCCCAAAGAGACTGTCCATGTGGCGTCGTAGGGCCATAAGTCTCCCAGTCCCCAGGTCCAACGCACTCCGTTCACAACTGCCGGCACCAGGAGATCAGATCCACCAGCTCCTCCTCCTCTAGCTGTGTGGGTTCTGCAAAGCTAACAGAAGCCCACGGCTATTTTGATTAGTAAAGCCCGCAGCTCTGGCTCAGTTATGCCCAGGGAACAGATCTGCTGAGACAGAGGGCGGGCAGAGCCATCCCTAGAGCGTTGCACGGCCCGGAGCAAATCATGCTGTGTGGGCCCCTTAACATTTTATACAGGTGAAATCTGGTTACAGTGAATACCCAGGGCAGCTGCAGCCTGCAGGTTAAATATTGATAGCACCCAGCTGTATAATTACAGTGCTGTCCTATTAGATTGTGCTTCCAATCTTGTGTTTAATTATAATGAAGTTCAAATCATTTAAAAAAATTCACTGATCACGATATCTTCTCCATTTGTCTCTACTACTGCTAGCCATTGTGTTCTAAATAATAACAGGGCCGCTCCTTTGCGTTAATTAAACGGACGCCTTCAAACTACACCGGAAACGAAAGGTCGTACCCATTCAAAGCCAAGGTCACCCCCACCCTGGCTTCTGGTTCTGTCCCCACATTAAGTGCAATTCTACGAAGAGCTTTACTTCCTAGGTGCCTGTGGTCTCACCCCCCTCAGTGGATATTTTTTAATGTAAGTACACATTCGCAATACACACGTCCACGCTTATGGGTGTGTGCAAAATATTACATCTAACACCGTGATGTCTAAAGTGCAGGGTTCTACAAAGCACGGGGCCAAGGGTGGACGCCCCAATTCGCTGTACCCTAGGAACAGCTCTGGAAGGGGACCAAAAAAAATTCCCTTGCATCCTTAAGGTGTTACTATTAGCCCTGATGACACCCTCGGTTCAGTATTGTCTCCATTTTACAGATGGGGGGACTGGAGATACAGACAGGTGAAGTGACTTGCCAGGGCAGCAATAAAGACTGATCTGAACACAATCTGCTACCGGCTCCCTTGGGAGGCTGGCCATAAGGAGTGAGGTTAGAAGACGTGGACTTCGCATCCTATCATGGCACTGAATGTCCCGGGGTGCTATGAACTGTTCCAGGCATGCTCTGACCACCACAGACTGGTTCTGCATGTGACAGGCCAGAACCCAGCACGATGGAAAGCAGTGACGGCTACTGTGCTGCGGCATGCAAAGGCATGGCAAGGTGAATGCAAGCAAGTTGCTGTGGTGGAAGAGACCACAGATCTCTATTGCTGCGCGCCAGCTCTGCCACCAAACTGCTCCACGCAGGCAAGCCTGCACACCCGCTAGGGCTGCTGAGACGGAGCATGCTTTCAAAAGAGGCAGGAGACTGCGCTGTCTGTGGCTGGGGCTCTGGCCGGTCCCTGTGTGAGGACATCAGAGGAGTGTAAAACGGGCACTCTGCCATTGGCTGCACCAGGGACAGACAAAGGCCTGGGCAGAGCGCCTTTGGAAACCCCGCCCTTACTGTCGGAATTGAAGTGGGGTGGCAAATTGCTCTGTGCGGCGTTGAAGGGCCACACATCATGTTGCACCTTTCCCCAGGGTAACACAGCTGTGCACACGTGCCAGGAACGGCCCGGCAGGAATTCCAGCTCTGGCTCCAGCAGCAGGGTTGGCTTTCTGCACCCTTTCTCCTGGGGGCCGAGGGAATGGCAGGAGGCCTGGCAGAGCTGGGAGGGGGCCGGTGGAATCTCCTCTCTCTCCTTTCCACGTTATCTTTTAATTTTACATCAACAGAACCAAATGGATTAGCAGCTGCAGCCAGCCCAGCTCGGGCACGGCACTGAGTCTGAATTTAATTGGCCCCAGTTTGGGGAGAGGGCACAAGTCAACCCATCAGGTGCAATTATAAACATGCAAATGAAGGTATTGCTGGTGGGAGGTGCCGAGCCAGCTGGGCAGGAGACAGGACCCTTGATTCACCCACCAAGCAGGCTATGCAGTCTCTTGCTGACCCATGCCTCAGCCATGCCTGGGACACTTTATCATTCAGTGCTTAGCCTCCTTCGCGAGATAAGCAGGAAGCAGAGCTCTCTGCGCCGACTGTCTTGGTGGTTTTATCCAGGAGCTGGACTGACCCCACCCACTCATCTGGTAGCAGATGACAGAACAAGGAGCAACGCTCTCAAGTTGCAGTGGGGGAGGTCTAGGTTGGACATTAGGAAAAAGTGTTTCCCTAGGAGGGTGGTGAAGCACTGGAATGGGTTACCCAGAGAGGTGGTGGACTCTCCATTCTGAGGCCCAGCTTGACAAAGCCCTGGCTGGGATGATTTAGTTGGGGTTGTCCCTGCTTTGAGCAGTGGGGGGGGTGGACTAGACCCCTCCTGAGGTCCCTTCCGACCCTCATCTTCTATGACGACTCTTGGCACACGTTGGTTTTGTTCAGAGCTCAAGGGCCAGCAGCACAGCTCTCCAGGCACCAGGTGCTTTGCTTGGAAAAGGTGCAGGGGGTGATTCATTAAAGGGCAAACGTACCATGTGCTTGTAGAAAAAATAACCTGTGCAAAGAGATTGAGTCCTTGCTTCATTCGCAGAGACAGCGAGTTCGTGCCCAGACTCACCCGTTTGTGGGGTTCTTGTACTGGCTGTTTGAAATAATGCTATGGTACGAGAGACACCCTCCAAGCTAGGGTTTTCCAGCAGGCCCTCACTGTGCTGATGACTCGTTCTCCCTGCCTGGAGAACCACACCCCTCTCTCATACCAAGGGGACCCAACACCTGCTAACAGCCCGAATGAAAGCCCTGCCAGGTCGTCCTAGCAGGCCCTCTCTCCACGTTCCTGTGTGTGTGTGACATAGGTACTTAAATACCTTGGTGAATCAGTGTCTAAGTCCCATTGATTTCAGTGGGAATTAGGAACTAAACTCCGTCCATTAACCGCACACACGCTCTAGTGTGTAGCTTGCTATGCCCTTTAAGCAAGTGGCTCTCACAGCATTACCTTTCCCAATGGCTTGAGGTTCAGGATGCCCTGGAGCTGCAGATCCAGGTTTTAATTAAATATTCTCTGGGTGCCGTACATTATTCCGGGCGAGCGTGTAATTTGTCATGTCTCCATTATTAATTGTCCGCTCGGAGATGAGTAATCTCAGCCCCCCAGTCTCAGGCTCTGGAAAATTTATAGCTTTTTGTTTGCTTGGTATAGCAGCAGCAGATCAGATTGCTCTGGATGAAAAATATCCCAGGGAAGCACGTGTCAGAGTTATTGGGTGAGCATGTGTGGTACGCTGTCAGCTGTTTACCTTCTAACTGCATAGCTCCAGATGCTCATGCTTGATTTGGCAATTTGCACTGGGCTGCTACAAGCAGCGGCATAAAGCATTTGCCCTGGGGTAGAGCTCAGAGGAAAATTACACATGCAGGCACCAGCTGCATTTAGAAAGTATCGACAATATAATGAAAAAGAATCTCTTTTATTGTCCTTTTTAGCTTGAGCAGTTTAGTCAGTATTTGGGTCCTTGCGGGGTCTTGTTCAGAAATCCAAGTTCATCTTCCTAGTAAGTACTGGCCCAAAAGGAAATCTCTCTCTTGACTTTCTCATAGGGACCACACTCTCTCCGTGCTGCTTCTCCCACTGGGCACCCACTTTCTCCTTACTTTCTGATCCCACTCTTGCAAAATCAATCAATGTTCCAGCCCCTGCATTTGCTTTCAGTCTCTAGGGAAACCCCTCAGACCACATGGCTTAGCTTCTTCTCAGGTCTCTCCATGCTGGCCCCTGGCATGGGGTGGTGGCTTCTATTGTTTCAGATATCACTGCACAAAGGGGAATTTAATTGCTCCCTCATTTAGCCGCAATGAACTGTGCTTACACCCACTGACTTTTGCCAAGTCTGGGATTGATGGCTGCTTGCCATTATCACCTTTGAGCATAAAACCATCAATTTAATAGGAAGCTGCTCTGCAGACAATGTAAAGATAGGACAGAAGAAATTCTACTGTCATTGGAGTGCATGAAAAGCAAGAGCTTTCCAGGTAAGTGATATTACCGGCATTTAGGTGGAATTTGAGCTAGATCGTCAGCTGGTGTGAATCAGTGGAACTACGTTGCTCAATCACCTGAGGATTTGGTGCCTTGTGCATAAGATACAGGCCTGAGAGTTAGGTGATCTGGGCTCTGTTCCCAGCTGTGCCACAAACATCCTGGCCTGGGGCAAGTTAAATTAAGCATCTAAATCCCTAGTGACGCACTAAAAAAATGCCCTGATATTCAGAGTTGCTGAGCATGCACAGTGATTTTAGTTAGCGCTCAGCACTTCTGCATATCAGGCTCAATATGTCTCAAGTTGTTCTCTGATTTTGTGTTGCTCTTTTTGGAAAGGTGGACCTTCGCTGCTCTGTGTCCGTTTACTCTCCTGTGCAATGCAATTGTTAATACTGACCAGAGAGGCAGGCCTTCCCCTGTTCTGAAATTCGTTTGTGTCAGAATTGGGATGAAATGTCAAATTTTTAATTTAACATAGAGAATGAAAAATTCCAAAAAAAAATGTCAGTTAGGAAATGTTGAGGGCTTTTGACATTCCCAAAACAAAACATTTTTTTTCTCCATTTTGTTTCACATTAATCTGTTCCTTGATGTGGTTCAGAAAGCCGGCCTCATAGAGAAGAGGGTTGTGCAGCACCACGGCACCTAGGTGAGCGCAATTTAATGCCAACCCAACCCAAGATTAAATATTACATTTCGATTTTCCTGAAGGAAAAATTGAAAAATGTCACCAATGCCAAAACTTCCCCGCAGAACGTTTCAATTTTACAGAATGTGCATTTTCCATTTAAAAGAAAAAAAAGCAATGAAAAATTCCTGATCAACTCTAGTGAGGCGAAGTTCATTAATAGCTGTGAGGTACCCACGCAATACAATGCTGAGTGACTCAGAAATGTCTATAAATAAAGGGAGTTACTGCATTATAGGCAGAGCAGCAGTAACCTATATATTAAGGTTGCCGAACTCTTTCCATTTAAAAACAACTTGGAGTCTTTTATGGAAGACCGTGAATGCCACCGTGATTCGCACCATGTTTTTTAAATTTGGCAGGGGAATAGTCCTGAGGTCAGGGGAGTGTCTTTTACTGGTGTGGACAAACTGGGAAAAAGTGTCTGTATTTTTTACTAATATTATCTGTGGCTTGGTTTCCCTGTTCAGCTGTGCATTGCTGCCCATCTGAATCCATAGAGAGGAATTCAAGGACGCTGTATAGGAGTTGTTAAAGAACCAGGCAGGCAAGTTACTGCAATGACATCAATAAGAGAAACTCAGGTGCGCAGCTTCATAGGAATTGTAATAGCAATGGCTGGGCTATCCGTGGGGAGAAATGTTACCCGGTTGGCTCCATCTTGGCTGGGATCAGAGGGGATTCAAAAAGCTCAGATACTCTAAAAGGAGGGGGGCTAGGTGCACTAGCAGAGGCTGCCAGGGTGTCAGTGGGAAAAGCTGACAGGCTGGGAAGACTGTTTCAAGCAGTGTAGGTTGTTTCTCCCAACTCTAAGATGGGGAATAAACTGGGTCCACCTGAGCTATGGGGAGAGAGGTTAGGCATCGGTAAGGATATATACATGAAGGACTCTTGTTCTGTACCTTGCCCAGCCTGCTTTATACCTTTGGGTGAAAGAATAAATCATGTTTTGTTTCTGAAGCGATTGTGAGTGACTTTAACCAGCTGCTGCTCTGAAGAGAAACTCCTGCAGGGTCCCAACCCCAGCCGGACCTGCTGCCACCGTCATGGTGAATACCCAGAGAACTGGGAGGCAGGTCTTGGCCTAAGAAATGACAAATTGCAGAATTCTATCCCAAGGGAAATGAAGGCCCGAGGCCCCACAGCTGGGGGGTGCACTCAGTGGGACCCCAAGAAGAGTGGTGCAGCTAACCCAGTAACCATGACAACTGTGTTCATGAAAATCCCCTCAGATGTGGCCCAGCTATAAGTTGTCAAAAAAAAAATAAAAATAAAAAAAAAAATCACCATTTCCCATCTGAGGTTTGAATAATACGGCGTGTTTGTGGCAAGCTGCCAAAAGCCTTCAGCAGCCTATCGCCTTGTTGTTGTTTATTATTATTATTTATGTATTTGTATTATCAAGAGCACCTGGGATTCCCAGTCATGGACCATTGTGCTAGGTGCTGTACAAACAAAACAAAAAGACGGTTGCCTGGTACTTCACTTCAGCATTTCACACAGAGCTCCTGTGCTAGATGGGAAACGGACAAAATAATGGTGATGGCTGCTTTTTTCCCCCATCAAAATACACTTGGACATAGAGGAACGTGTACTGTGCTGGGAACCAGGAGACGATACGTTCTAGACTCACTACTTCTACTGAGTCCTGTAAACAGTTCTGTTCCTCTTACAATGGAGCAGTGCTCCACACCACAATGAAATGTTCCACTAGTGGGGAACAGAACCCAGTCCTCTAATAGGGCGGGTCGAAATCCCATCCACATAGCTACATTGTCTCTCAGAAGGAGCCTGTTGTGTCTTTGTGTTGGCTGTGCTACCTGTAAAATGGAGCTGTTTAGGAACAGGTGTTTCCATTTGTCGTGTTCTCCTCTAATAGCTGGTTCACATAAGATAACAACTTTCACCTGCAGCCAGCCACTGGGGTTAGTCCCGTGGCTCAGGTAGTAGAAGTCTCTGCTGAAGCATCAGGGATCAAACCCTGATCCTGTGGGCATAGTCGAGTGCTCAGGAGTTAGGAAAAGCCAGAATTAAGGCAGGCAGAACAAGATTCCTATAAATGGAATTTGTCCATGTGACGCTCTGCTTGAGATAATGCCTCTGAGGGTATGTCTACACGGGTAAAAAACCCTGGCTGGCCTGGATCAGCTGATTGAGGCTGGTGCTTTGGGGCGCTAAAAGATGTTGGATCCCTCTGGGATCTTGCAAGGGGGGGAGGTCCTAGGACTTGGGCTCTAGTCTGAGCCCAAACATCTTACAACCTTTTTTTTGGCCCACAAGCCCAAGTCAGCTGACCCAGGCCAGCCACAGCCATGTCACAGGTCTTTTGTCCCTGTGTATACGTACCCTTAGGACCCGTGGTGCCGCAGCACTGATCTAGCACAGGAAACCAACCCAATGGATTGATCCCTCCGTTGACAGCTGTGAGTTTCTGCATGCCATGCTGTGTAATCTCTATGTGAAATTAAATCAGAGCGAGGAATGTGTGTGTGTTTTTTGGTCCTTTCTCCAACTATGATTGAGAGCAAATAAAGACAGACCAGATCTGTTGGGACCCCGCCAGTCCCTCCCCCTGGGATCAATGCAAGATCATCCCCTACAGGACATGGGCTGGTGATGTGGCAACAAATCCTTAATCGTTCCTGCTGAGACGGTATCCAAACTGAGTGGATTCCAGCATGCTCTCTCCAGTTCTTTGTTCCTGGAATAATTTTTAAAATGCAAATTAATGCAGTGCTGGCAAAGAGCAGTGGCTAAGTAGCCAGAGACTGGGGTCCTCAGTTAGTCCACAGAACACACACAGCACGGCGATGACAAGAAAAGCCCCCATCACTTGGCGTGCTGATCCGTCTCACCCCTGATTTTGAATAATCATGAACTAGAGGTACTAAAAGGTTTCTATCTTCATTCCTTGACCGCTCTGGCTGTCATGGTGGCATGGACACCCATCCACTAAGAAACTGATCAAGGCTACATATCTCACCTTATTTTCCATGGGCTTCCAAACCACCTTTAAACAAAGATGACTTTTGGAGACTATGGCCCAGATCCTCAAAAGGTTTATAGGTGCCTAGATCTCATTTAACTGAGTGGGAGTTAAGCACCTATCTCGGGCTACATGCCTCAGTCATGAATAGGCAACCTTCAGCTTCAAGGCTCCCTAGCCTGTCACCTGTGTGCTAGAAGACCCACCCATTCCAGCTGAATACACAGGACAGAACAGGAGTTTACAGGTAAAAACAGCCTTGGAAGGCACGTCGATTGCTCTTTGGAAACATCCAAAAATTTTGCTTGCTCATTTTCCTTTCTTCTTGCAGCTGCAAGGTAAGATCCCTGCTCACTTCTGCAAAGGCCATAAAGTGACAGAAATAAAAACTCATAAAAGAATGAGTTTCATAGACTCATTTTCTGCCCTCTGCTATTAAAAGCTGCATTGCTCACATTAACAAGATATTTCTAGGCACAAGGCCAGTGTAATTTTTCTGGGCTATCCCTTTTGGTAACCTGAGTGCCAATAATATCTTTTATGAAGAATCTTTTTCTCCCTCTAGCATAGACTTTAAATCTTAAGAAATTTAAAGAGAAAAGAATGGGATGGACTCCAGCAACCAGAAACAGTTTGTCCCCTCGCTTCTGAAAGGGGCCTCCTTTATTATTTATTTTGTGCAAATGAAGATGACATATTTTGGCCTTATTATGAAGAGGCACTCTTATTTACTCATATAGATCAGCCCAAGGCACAGCATCCTATGGAAAAGCTCCAGCAGACAAAATGTGTATGAAAATGCATGGGGATTTTTTTTCTTCCCTTGGCTTCACCCACTCAGGTGCACAAATCAAGTCTCTCTCTGCATTAGCAAACCCTTTGGAGGCGTGGAGGTGGATTAAGACTAATTGGAGTCCTCTGAACGTGCTCATGTATTTCCCGTTAGACTCGCTCTGGGAAATGAATTCTCCATCCACATTAAAACATAAATATAAGTGCTTGTATATTGAACTTGGCTCCAGCTCCTGCCCCTCCCCATGCCAGCGGCTTTGTACCCTGGCAGCACAAAGGCTCAACCAGCTTGCTAGAGATTCGCTGTGCTGTCCAGGATAGCCACTCCACACCTGACATAGTGGGTCATGTTGGGGAAGAGCATGTATGGCCAGAGCATGTGCGCACGCAGTGATCTCTGGCTAGTGGGCTCTTACCAGCCACTGCAAGTTAGTGCAATGGCATCAGAGGCCAAAACAAGCCTTTGCTGGTGTCAAGGTCAATGGGGGGGGGCATAAAATAGCCTTTCCCACCCCCCTGATTTGCACTGAGCAGAGCAGTGCTGCAGCCAGCTGGTGTGCCCATTCACACACCCAGGACATACTGCATCAAACCTCCAGTCAAAGAATGACGTTAGGGGTTTTCCTGCGTTGCCTTGTTTTACTTCTTTCCCTTGTGTTCCTTGGGTGCTGTAGCTCCACCTGTCCCTTCTGTTTCTGATTGCTTCCCTCCTCCTGTGTATGACATTCAGTGCTGCTTATTTTCTCTTGTGGACAATTGTTCTTTTACCAATTAATGCTTGCTCGCTTTCAGGTCAACTTCCTTTCTGATTCTGCCTCTCTCCAGTCCCATCTTGCTCCGGCACATTCCTTCTTCCTCTCCTTTCCCGAGGTTCTTTGTCTCACTTCCTCCTACCGTTCTCCTGGCTCCCCTCCAGTTTCTCCATTCATTAAGAGTCTCTTGACTGCCTGTGCTGGGAAGAATTCCCCCAGCTGTAGACACGTGAGGTCTGCTGCTAGGTGAGCCTCCTTTTACCCACCTGTACCCAAGTCCTGATTTGAATGCTGACTCAAGAGGGCTTTGGGGTTCAGCTACCACAGCCTTTGGAGATCAGGGGTCTTAAACGGGGCGTGGAGGCATCTCCAAAGCAAGCTTATCGATCAGGACCATCAGGAAGAACGGGATACTCCCAGGGATCATTAATAGGACTGTCCCAGTGCCTGAACTCCAAGTCACACATCAGAGGTGGAAGAAGGCCATCCCTGCTGGAGGGTGCTTTGGGCGAGGTGGTGAGTTTCTGGTCCAGCTCTCTGCATCACACTGGGTAGCTTGGATTGTAATTTCAGGTTAGAAGCCAAAGATCAAGAGATTTATGGAGGCTCAGCTACTCCCCCACCCGAGAAAGGATTCCAGAGATCAGGACTGGCATGGGGGAGCTGGCCCTGTTGCGCCCTGCGCTATCCCATATGTATTTTGTGGCTAAGCAGAGAGATTCAGGCCCCAGACCACTCAATCTGGCCCGAATTCCCCTTCTCTGGAAAGGTAAAATAATGACAACCCAAGTGTTGATGCAGAATAACTGTCCATCCTATCCTCTGGCCAGGCACCCCCCGATGGAGGGGTCAGGCTTTTAGGTTTGGTATATTAGCATGTAATGATAAAAAGAACAGCTGCTCTCTGTCCATTGTATCCATCTAGCCCTCTATCTGTCTGCTGTATCTCTGTCTACATTCTTTCTCTATATGAGCATTTCTCTATCCACGTGCCTTACAAAGAATGTCACGGTCATGGTAGCCCTGAAGTCTACATTCCTCTCTGCTTCCCCTGAGACAGCTGGGATTTTTGGATGCCTTTTCCCTCTCCTCCCTTGCTGTTTGTGGGGGAATTTGAGTTGAAAGAGCAGGTGTTACTTTGTCCTGAAGGGACTCCTGGATGTCTGATGGGACACACTAATGCACCTTTCATAGATCCATAAATCTTAAGGCCTGAAGGACTATGAGATCACCAAATCTGACCCCCTGTCCATAACAGGCCAGAGAATGTCACCCAGTTACTCTACCCTACTATAAAAGCCAGCGGGCTAATGCACCAAAGATCTCTCTCCAGTCGTGGGATTTCTTTCCCTTTGCCACAGGACCTTGGTGTTATTTCTTCAGCATAAAACTGGTTAAACCAAGTTCAACCAACCCAACACGTCCTTTTTGCCCTGACACAGGATCTTCTGCCGGAGCCCGCTTACTCCCCGCAGGCCTGGGAGCTCAGAACAGCCTATCTCTGCTTCCTTCCTCTCTGCAGCCAGCTCCCTGCAGAATCGCACACCACAGGCCAGCTGCTTAGGAGTCACCCCTAAGGTTCCTTCCCCTGAACTTCCTATTCTCTGCAGCTCTCCCCAGTAACTGATCGCTAGGCTGCAGCTGATCAATCACAGGTGAGGCTTAAAGGGCCAGCCACCCCGTGCCCTCTCATCTTGCATCCAGCTGCACTACAAGCAGCAGCCAGCCTCTGTATTTCTTTTTATCAGCTTCCATGGGAATGTGGGTTCGTGAGCTGGAGGTGCTTGGCCGTGCAGCAGACTGAATGCGCCAAGCTTCTCTGCAGAGATCTTGGCGGGGGCTCTTCACCACGGGATGTGTGTGTGTGTGTCAGTTACTAGGCTAAGCGCACCTCAGAGCCCCTCCAGGTCTCCTCCGGTGCACCCCCCCTCTGTGTCTCAGGCCTTGGGCCACCACCTCGCTGGGATGGACTGAGGGGCCCCACCCACTCTCAGCAAGGACCCAGAGCCGCAACACGTTACTCAGCAGAGCTGAGCTAGGATCAGACTCTGCGGTTCTGTCCCCGGCAGGAGCAGTGACTGGTATCAACTGCCCAGCAGCCTCCCTAAAACAAAGTGTTATTGATGTAGAACCAAAGCATTCATTTTAAAACAATAAAACAGCCAAAAGAACGGCCCTACTGGCTCAGACCGGTTCATCTAGCGCAGCATCCTGGCTTCTGACACCGGCCGGTGCCAGGTGCTTCAGGGGGAGTGAACAGAACAGGGCAATTTATCAAGTGACCCATCCCGTCAGCCTCTCCCAGCTTCCGGCAGCCGGCGCTTTAGGACACCCAAAGCAGGGGGTTGCATCCCTGCCCATCTTGACTAATAGCCATTGATGGCCCTGTCCTCCAGGGATTCATCTAATTCTTTTTTTAACCCAGTTCTACTTGTGGCCTTCACAATATCCCCCGGCAACGAGTGCCACAGGTTGGCTGCGTGGTGCGCAAAGAACTACTTCCTTGTTTGTTTTAAACCTGCTGCCTGTTCATGTCATTGGATCATTCCTGGTACTTGTCTTCTGTGAAGGGGTAAACACCACTGCCTCACTCGCTTTCATTGCTTCTATCAGATCCCCCCTTCGGCGTCTCTTTTCCAAGCCGAGCAGTCCCAGTCTTTTTAATCACTCCTCATATGGAAGCTGTTCCGTACCCGGCCCTAATCATTTTAGTTGACCTTCTTTGCACCTTTTCCAGTTCCAACATATCTTTTTTGAGATGGGGCAATCAGAACTGCACGGTGTTCAAGAAGTGAGCGTACCATGGATTTATATATTGGCCTTACGATAGTTTCTCTCTTATTATCTATCCTTTTCCTAATGGTTCCTAACATTCGGTTAGCTTGTTAGACTGCCGCTGCACATTGAGCGGATGTTTTCAGAGAACTGTTCACAAAGACTCCAATATTTCTTTCCTGAGTGGTAACAGCTAATTGAGACCCCCTCCTTTTGTATGTGTAGTTGGGATTATGTTTTCCAATTTGCGTTACTTTGCATTTATCAACATTAAATTTCATCTGCCACTTTGTTGCCCAGTCACTCAGTTTAGTGAGATCCCTTTGTAACTCTTTGCTGTCTGCTTTGGACTTAATTATCTTGAATAGTTTTGTAGTTTTGTAGCATCTGCAAATTTTGCCACCTCCCTGTTTACCTCTTTTTCCATTTCATTTATGAATATATTGCACAGCACTACAGATCCTTGGCGGACCCCACGATTTACCTCTCACCACTGTGAAAACTGACTTTTATTCCTACCCTTTGTCTCCTATCTTTTAACCAGTTACTGACCCAGGAGAGGACCTTCCCTCATATCCCATGACTGCTTACTTTGCTAAAGAACCTTCGGTGTGGGACCTTGTCAAAGACTTTCTGAAAGATCAAGAACACTTATCAGCAGGCACCTTTTCCACATGCTTGTTGACACACTCAAAGATGACTCTATGCAGGTCTAGCTCATCAGATGTCTAACCATCCTCTGCATGGGGATTCTTATAGGTCTAAGCTCCTTATAGACCTACCACCACCACCACCACCACCATGATCTCTAGGGTCTGGCTCGCATAGTTAGTTTCCTGAACTCTGAAAATCTTTTTTCTCTCAGCCTCAAGGAAAGACTCCTTTAAAAGCTGCTTAGCACATTTGATCATCCCCTCTTTTCTGCCAAGACCAAGCAGATTTTTAATGTTTATAGCCCGTTGATCTACTAGTTTCCAGCCTGGGAAGAACAAGGGATGCAACTGTTTGGAAGAAAGGATGTAAGATCCTCAAAGCTGACAGCTTTGCCCATTATTCTTTCAGTGTGTGTTGCAGTGTTCCTATCTGGGGCCCTTGTCCCCTCCTTGCTTGCTCTTCCCACAGCCCCCTGTAAAGCTAAATCAGTGCATTCGCACAGGAAAGTCTTACCACCCAATATATAACTCCCCCTCACTGATGAGGTCACAGACAGGCACACAACTCATAGCAGTCAATAGCCTAGTGGTGAGGGCATTCATTGGGGATGTGGGAGAGCTGAATTGAAATCCAGCAGGGCAGGAACATGAATTTGGGTTCCTTGCATCTGAGGTGAGCGTTCTGATCTAACCACTGGCCCACTGGGTATTCCAGACACAAAAACCCACGTCAAAAAATTCCTGTTTTGTTCAGGCCCCAGTCCTGTAGGTGTGCTCAGACTTTGCCTTCAGGACTGGACCTGACGGAGATAGGCAGGACAACACTTAGTTTGGGAATCCCCACCGGAGCGTGAGCTTGAGTGAGGGGTATCAGGGTTTATGCAGCAGGTCCACGGATGGAAACTTGGGCACCTATGCAGATTTCGGTGCCTACGGGGGGGAGGGCTGAGACCATCAGTGGTGCCGAATGTCAGACGTAGCTGCCTACTGACATTGGTGACTCTAGCCCGGTCTGTCCAGTGTTCTGAAGATAAAAAGCCCCGTAGGAAGGCTTTTCGGAGACCCTCTGGGAGATTCAGGCAGTCGCAGGCTGCAGAAAACCCTGGACAAAATGTGCTGATGCAGGTGAACATCAGCAGATGGCTGGGAAGAAGGCTCTGACCTCGGGCCTATTTTTGGAGTGTTTTTCTTAACTATAGAGCCAGTGATCTATGCTAATGTTCTTGCCATGACTAAGAACTCCGCGCTTGCAATGCTAGCGAGTCAGAGCCAGAAAAGAGGAGCCCCAGGGGATCGGTAATGCGATAGAGCGCCTTTCCCCCTCCCGCTTGCCAGTTTAATGCCCATTCAGGTGATTTATAGAGCACGCCTGCTGTGCACAATGCTTTACAGACACACAAGAAGTCAAGGTCTCTTCCCCCAAGATAGCGCAGTGTAAATAACAGAGAAACAAAGCAAAATACAAGATCTATCTGTCCCCGTCAACCCAAATGCACTTCTGTGACCCAGTCTCCTTATCTGAGCCCTGCTGTGCCTCTCCCCTGGACCAGAGGGACCCCTCCAGGACCTGAGCGGGTAATTTAAGGTCCAGGTCCCTTCCAATCCTGCTGAAACTGCCACCGTAGTTGCCAACTGTACCCGAGCTGAAGATAACTGTAGCAACCTGCACGGAACTTGGAGAGAGGAGCTCGGGGGGACAGGAGGTTGGAGGAGGCACCTGGAAGTCCGTCTGTGTGCACATGGCTGGAATGCTAACTGCACTTCTAGCAGCTCTGCAAATTGTTCTCTTCATAAAGAGCCAGCTTGGAGACTTCTTAGTGCACAGCATGCAGCGTATGGAACAGCGATGGATTGTCCACCTGGGCTGGAGTGGGGGAACCTAGGCAGCTGGGACGCCCTGGCTTGCGACTCAGACACCGAGGACAGAGCATTCTCGTCACTGGATCCTATGCATGGAGCTCCTGGCTGGGGACTGTGCCCAAGCCGGGCAATGCTCAGAGCTTCTTTTCAGTGCACCCCCCTCCCACCTTCCGGGCAATGAGGATTATGAAACAAAAGACCTTCGTGCACACAGCACCCCCACTCTGCTCTTTCTTTCTGTGCAGCACTTAGAACACCAGGGCTAGGCGCGATACGACAACCTGTGCTTCACACACACACGGGCAGAGTCACTAAAATCTCTTATTTGAAAACTTGCCTTGACGCCTCCGAGGTGTGTGCACAGCTACCTGAGCAGCCCGGTGTTGCTGCTACATGTCTCCTATCTTCCACTGTGTGCCGCCCAGCCCTTCTGTCTTGTGCGTTCCGGATCCGATCTCGCAAACACGCGCATCACGTTCAGGACGAGAATGGCCCCACTAAGGACAAAGTGTCAGGGCACTTTATCACAGCACCTCGCCCAACGGGGCCTCTTCCTGACGGGGATCGCTGGGTGTTACTATGACACACGTTAATGAGAAGACGATAGATCAGGATCAGGAATTATTTTGGTGGCTGGTTCCCTTTGCCACCCAGCCCAGCTTCCTCATCCAATCCTGCTGTCGGGCCTGCTGTTAGCCTTGATTGTTCTACTCTGTCATCTGAGCTAGCAAGCAGACTCTAGTGTCATGCAGAGTTTACAGCACACATTGTACAAGCCGCACTTCATAGTTTGCTTGTCTTTATTGACCTTTTAAATGTCCAGGAAATTCTTCACTCTCAGAAACACTCTGTATCTTTGATCTGGGGATCTGATACAGACAATTGCTTTCAGCAGCGTGAGAGGGATGCATTAGGAATCTCTGATGATTGCTGATTAGGGACAGCCAATCTTTATTTTCTCTCGCCTTCTTCTATTGGAGCGGAGGGATGGGTTAGTAATTTGCAGCAGCGAGGTCTGGTGGAACTCCGGGTTCCACTGCCACCAGTATCAACCGATCCTGCGAATAATTCCCCTTCATCCCTGTGTACCCTTTTGTGGTTGGACACCCTACCCCAGGGCTATTGTCCCACTTCTCCTCTTGGCCACCTAAGGACTCCGCGACAGGCTCTCTTGCCTCAATAACACCCCCCCTCCTTGGGGCCACTTTATTACAAAAACATAGTGCAAATAACCTGTAAGGAGAGTCCCAAAAACATGGTTGAGGTTGGTCCTGCTTTGAGCAGGGGGTTCGATTAGTTTCCCTTCCAACCCTCATCTTCTATGATTCTCTGGTTCATTTATTGTCCCCCTTGGCATATAGTCCTTCAAATCCCACATCTAGTCTGTCAGTGTGGCACATCCCACACTCCCAGTGTCTTCCACCACATCTTCCTGCACCCAGCAAAGCCAATGATAAATTTCCCACTGCATTCACTGGAAACAGAATCAGCCTGCTTCACAGATGTGCTCTCCCACCAGGGTCTAGATCACTAGATATTGCCCAGTGACACCCAGACCTGTGAGATCGATAGTTAGGACAATGGAGTGACCGGTTATAGTGCCTCAGGGCGTGTAACCATGTGTGCTGTCCTTCTGCTGAGCCACTCAGCATTAGCCAGCCAGTGTTAGAAGAAGTTGAACATCCAGCAATCACAAAAGCAAAACTCCAGCGCTCTGATAACCTTCGGCTGGTCGTCTGGGGCTCAGCATGTCTACATTGTTTTGGCTGGGGCAGTGCCAGTGTTTTATTTCTTGTTTGTTAGCCGCCCAAGTTTTACAAACAAGGAGAATGTGTACAGGAGGTTCCCTCTGGGTCCCAGTCTGCCACCCTTGCTGTCACAGAATAGCACCTAATTCCATAAGATAGCGTGTGGAATAAGGTGCTATTCAACGTAAGGCAGGGAGGGTTTGGCCGCAGCTGGGTAACTGAGTGGTACGGTGCGTTTGTCTATCAACCCCCAGCCCTGCTGTCTAGAGACCTTGGTTCCATACTTAATCTGGGTTGCAAAGGAATCGACGAAGGGCTCGACGACACACGTTATGGTGCTGCGAGCCAGGGTGCGAATCTGCAGCGCGTCAGCCTGCCATGACATGACAACAGACCACTGGGGCTTTCGCTGTGCGGTAGCAGCGTCCACACAGGACGGTACTGAGCAGTGGGCTGGTGTGCTGTAGGGCCACACGCTGGCTTGCTGCCTGGTAACTTGCCATGTAGTCAAGCCCTGACTTCACGCTGGTCCCTGTTCTCCCGTTTCACAGAAAACCCCCACCCATTCTGGCCCAGTGCTGTATTTAGTTATTTTTTAGCTTTATAAAGGGTGTTTGTCTCAGCTTTTAAGGCCCATAGACAAAACACTGACCTCGGCCTGACAAGAAACCACCAAGGAATCAATTCAATGGCAATTAAAGCATGCAAGCTAGCTGACACCCCCACACCCTGCCGCCTCAGAGAAGAGCCCAACCCACCCCTCAGGGAAAGCCTGCGCAAAGCTAGGCCATCAGCCCTCCCAAGGGGGTGAGTCCATTCCCAGGCTGCGAGTGCCCTGCCAGCAGCCCCTGATGTTCCAGTCATGGGGCTGTTAGCTTCAGCACCTTGGCTGATCTCAATCGCATGCCTGATTCTCTGTGCTCCGCCAGGGCCCAAGAGTGAATTAATGGAGGGGGTGCAGGCCGAGGCTGAGACGCATTAGCAAAGCTGGCGGGGCAGAACTGAACAGAAGAAAGCGCTGCAGATTGTGGCGCAGACGCAGTGGCAGAGCAGTGGCAGGGAGCCCAGGATCGGACTAGCAGAGGGTGCGGAGAGGCAGGAAGGCGGTACGATGGTAGAACCGTGCATGCTAAAGGGGGCAGAAGTACAAGCCAGCATGGCGATGCCTGGAGAGAGCTATGTTTGGGTGTCTGGATGGGGGCATAGAACAGGAATAGCAAGGGGTGCCACAGGTAAGGATTGAGGGGCACTGGCAGTGCTGTGTGGGGAGCCTCGGCCCGGAATAGCAAAAGGGGCTGAGGGTCAGGACCAAGAGCCTGATCTGTTGTGGGGAGGGTTTGCAAGGGCTCTTTCAAAGGATACCTTTAGCGCAGGGGTGGGCAAACTTTTTGGCCTGACGGCCACATCTGGGTATGAAATTGTATGGTGGGCCACGTGGTAGGAGAGGGGGAGTGGTGGCGCTGGGAGGGGGGAGCAGCTGCCGTGCTCCAGCCAGGGTGCTGCTGGGCCCATAGGGTGGTGCTGCTGGGCTCATATGGTGGCAGAGGGGTGGGAGGGTTGAGTGGGGGGCATGGCCACTGTGCTCCAGCCAGGGTGCTGCTGGTCCTATGTGGTGGGAGAAGGGAGGGGGGAATGGGTGGGACTGGGAGGGGGAGCGGCACTGCGCTCTGGCCAGGCCCAGCTGGAGGGCCTGATGAAAAGCTCAAATGGGCCATATATGGCCCGCGGGCCGTAGTTTGCCCACCCCTGCTTTAGCAGAATTGCATGGGACAGCACGGCCTGCACCAGGCCTGGGTCCAACCACTTCCGTTCTCCAACTGTCATGACATTAAGCTCATGCCTCGATTTTAAACACAGAGGCGAAAGAGCCAAGAGGGCTGGCGGGTGGTGGGTGATTGCTCAAGCCTCACTTTGTGTTTGTATTTTATCGTTGGAAGTCAATGCGACACGTACAGCAGGGTTAGCATGTAAATAGCCAGGAGCACATCATAACAGGAAAGTGGCTTCCCTAGCTTACTCCTTGGGCAGAGCAAAAACGGGATAGCAATCACTGATTGCTGCAGGTTATATTAACTTTGCAATTGCCACGCCGGCTCGTGGCCAAGAACTACTTCTGCATGTCAGTTCTCAGGTGACCTGACGGAGAGCTCTGGGTTAGCTTGAAAGCTTGCCTCGTCTGCCAACAGCTGATTCACTAAAAGAGATTACTTCCCCTACTTTGTGTTTCAGTCCTTTTTTTGACGCTCTGACCGGGCAGCGGGGGGCGTTGGATTTTCTTGTCATTAAAACTTTCAGGAGCCAGCTAGCTGGGTACTGCCTGGCAGTGAATGGAACAGGGCAAAGGTGTTTCATACCCCTCATCATTTTTTTTTTTTTTGATTGCCTTTTTCTGTACCTTTTCCAATTCCTATATAGCTTTTTTGAGATAGAGCAATCTGATCTGCATGCAGTATTCTTGTTTAGCCCCAGTGGCACATCTTTCGGTCCTTTTTTTAAAATTCGGGGCATACATTTAAATTGAGCCTCTATAATGGTGTCTTTAAAAAGTTTCCATGCAGCTTTCACTTTTGGCGCTTTACCTTTTAATTTCTGTTTAACTAACTTACTCATTTTTGTGTAGTTCCCCTTTCTGAAATTAAATGCTACTATGGTGGACTACTTTAGTGTTCCTACCCCATCACAGGGATATTAAATTTTAGTATATTATTGTCACAATTACCAGTCTGTTCAGCTATATTCACCTCTTGGATCAAATCCCACTTAGGACTAAATTGAGAATTACC
Organism: Mesoclemmys tuberculata; assembly: GCA_007922155.1. Lineage (NCBI taxonomy): Eukaryota > Metazoa > Chordata > Testudines > Chelidae > Mesoclemmys > Mesoclemmys tuberculata. The sequence goes on along the minus strand of ML675720.1, from coordinate 127,874 downwards.
TCTCCTTTTGTGGGTTCCAGGACCAGCTGCTCCAAGAAACATTCATTTAAGGTGTCAAGAAACGTTATCTCTGCTTTCCAGTCTGAGGTGCAATGCACCCAGTCAATACAGGGATAGTTGAAATCCCCATTATTGGGTGTTTTAATTTTTATAGCCTCTCTAATCTCCCTGAGCATTTTACAGTCACTATCACAACCCCGGGCAGGTGGTCAGTAATATATTCGTTCATATTATTCAAGCATGGAATTGCTGCCAGGGAGATAGCAGACACGCAGCTCTCGGATAGACGGTGGCAGTCAAGCAGACAACTAGAGCACAGCACAAGAGTGAAAAGAAATTCTGGCCAAGGACACTGTGGAAAATTTCCAGTCTTAGGAAAAGTGACAGGGCTCCTTTCATGCTCAAACAGAGCAGGTGAGCCCTCGGACGGTAAGCTGTCACTGGAGGTGAGTGGCATGGAACCTGATGAAGGCGTTTGGGGGACAGGTAGGGGTTATTAAGCCCAACAGGACAGACAGGTCTGGCTCAGCACATTCCACGCTTTCTGTAATATCTAACCTAGCTCACAGGGCCATTGCCATGGCATTTCCATCCCTCCTGTCTCTATCCAGATAGGAATCTACTTGTCCCTTGAATCCACTCATAGCCTTCCTTCCCCGGATAAGCCACTGCAAAGTCTCATGGAAGAAAACCCAGCCATTATGTGAGTGACTGTTTTACCTCCCACTCTTCGAAGACAGAGTTTTTCGTGTTATCTTTAGGTTAAAAAGGATCCAGTGTCTTCATTGGACTAGTAGCTCTGGTGTCTGGTGGCCAACACAGTATCACCATTATAATTTCATCTGCTGATTGGGGTGCGTGTCTAAGTCGGTGAGGGTGACCAGATGTCCTGATTTTATAGGGACAGTCCAGATATTTGGTGCTTTTACTTTCATAGGCGCCTATTACACCCCCCACACACCTCATCCCAATTTTTCACACTTGCTATCTGGTCACCCTAACTCCAGCCATTGTGTCAACATGAGAATAGAAGACGTCCCATGCACAGCTACAGACTGGGGACCAACGGTCTAGGCAGCAGTTCTGCAGAAAAGGACCTGGGGGTTACAGTGGATAAGAAGCTAGATATGAGTCAGCAGTGTGCCCTGGTTGCCAAGAAGGCTAATGGCATATTGGGCTGCATTAGTAAGAGTATTGCCAGCAGATCGAGGGAAGTGATTATTCCCCTCTAGTCGACGTTGGTGAGGCTACATTTGGAGCACTGTGTCCAGTTTTGGGCCCCCCCACAGGAAGGATGTGGGCAAATTGGAGAGTCCAGTGGTGGGCAACAAAAATGATGAGGGGGCTGGAGCACAAGACTTATGAGGAGAAGCTAAGGGAACTGGGCTTGTTTATTCGGCAGAAGAGAAGAGTGAGGGGGGATTTGAAAGTGGCCTTCAACTACCTGAAGGGGGTTCCAAAGAGGATGGAGCTAGGCTGTTCTCAGTGGTGGCAGATGACAGAACAAGGAGCCGTGGTCTCAAGCTGTAGTGGGGGAGGTCTAGGTTGGATATTAGGAAAAAAATTTCATTGGGAAGGTAGTGAAGCACTGAAACGGGTTACTTAGGGAGGCAGTGAAATCTCCATCCTCGAGGTTTTTAAGGCCTGGCTTGACAAAGCCATGTCTGGGATGATTTAGTTGGGGTTGGCCCTGCTTTGAGCAGGGGATTGGACTAGATACCTCCTGAGGTGCCTTCCAACCCTCATCTTCTGCGATTCTATGAGTCCATCACACCAGACCATTCCTGTGGAAGCATAAGTTTGTGGGGCATTTTCCAAGAGTGCACTGTCACAGTTACGGAGGTCTGCCTTTGCTCAGTCGCAGATGTTAGCACGGGAAAGAGATGGCTAGCCCAGGGGGTCTCACACTATATGGTCTGGAGATCTCCCATGCTTGGTAGAGCATTTCCTCATGGTCCACAAAGTGAAACTATGGAGGTGCAGCCCCTATCACCTGGACTCGGGTCTCTTGGACATGCACCAACCCTTTATGACCACGCTCTCCTTTGCCCAACTCCAGCTATCTGAAAATCCCTGGCTTATTCCTCCCAGGCCAGGTAGCAGGATCTGGGGGAGTCCAGTTCTCATCCAGCTGTAAGGGAGGTAGCCATTCTGTCCCTTAACCCCTTACTGGCTGTATTAGAGAGGGATTTATACCCCTCGCCAAAGAAACATTGTGGGACTCAAGCAGTGGGAGAGATGAATGAAAGGTTGGAAGCTGCTCTGTCTCTCTCTCTCTCTTGTGAAGTGGTCTGTAGACCACGGATCTGATCCATCCTTCTAGCCACTGCAGGATAGTCTTCCTCAGTGATCTGCTAGGTGTTCGCTCCCTTCCCTCTTTAAACCCTCAAGAACAGTTCAGCAAACGATTCCATCTGCTAATTGTCCTCACTGCTCAATCATTTCTCCGAATAACCAGCTTAATCTTTCCTTACGTGAATGTGGTTTCCTTGCCTTAGTTCTCATTATCAACTTTCCAGTCACTTCTCCTCGTCTTGTCTGTTACTGCTCCTCTTGTATTAATCGACAGGTATCGTCTTACCTCGTCCCTTTGTCAACTTTTCCCTGTGACTCTCTTCGAAAGCCATTGGCACCTCTTTCCGGGATCCTTTCAGAAAGGCAGGAAAGCCCAAATCCGCAAAGGGAGTTAAGGGCCTAAGGGAATCAAGCACCTAAATACCTTGAGGATCTGGTCCTAAGAGATTTAGAATCCCCCCATTCTGATAGGCCAGGAAAGCAATTATGCACATTTAACTTAGAGCGTGCAAGTTCTCCCATCAACTTCAAATGGACATAAACACATGCTTTAGCGCTTTGCTAGATTGAAGCCCATTAACTTGGGTGGGGAATTCCTGAAGGATTTTTTTTCTTTTTCTTTTCTGCAGGGAATGAGACCACGAAGAGTCACCATCCGGCCTTCATGCAAGCCCCATGCAATGGCTTTTGCAGGGCTGGGGGAAGAAGGTAACAAGCTGCAGACATAGCTGTCCCCCATTTCCCTCTCCTTGTTTTGTCCCCTCAGTCTGCAGAAGGGATGCTTTGCTCCAGCAATAACCATCACCACCCCATTTCTCTGGTCTCAGTTTGGTGAGCACCTTTTGCTAGCAAGCGCTGATATTCCTGACTGATCAATAGCAGCCAGGGTCTCCCTCTGTCTGACCAGCAAAGTCATTGTGACACCACCACTGTTTGCTATGTGGGCGTCACAGTTTCACTGCTTGATCAAGTAGAGGGCTGGGCAGGGCAGGAGCCAATCCACTTTGAGCTTCAGAGGCAATAATGATACTTTTAATGCCAAGGTGGTGAGCCGAGCCCTGTTCTGGCCAGATGTACTTGAATGGTTTCACCACCATACCTTTTGGCTCCACGTTCGTGCCCTCGAGATCAGTCAGTGGAATCAGATTCGGTAGCATGCATCCTGTCGTAGACCTGACACCGTCCAACACACTCGTGGCACCACTGCAGAGGGAGCGGTTATGGCTGGATAGGCCTATTCAAAATGCATTTTATGCCTGTGCAGTGCAATCCTCTGGAGAGCATTTTACTCACTGCCTGAAGTCGTACCCTCCCTGACTGGGATCTTCTTGGATATCACAAGCTGAGAAGCACTGATCGCGGCCAGTATCTGTCTGGGAGACCTCCAAGGAAAACCCAACATGCTGTAGGAAGTAATGTTGATGAGTCGGGGGTGATTTATTTATACGCTGACACTGTGTCTGGCCCTGTACAAAACACAAAAGGCATGATCCCTGCCCAAGGTGGCTCAGCACCTGAAGAGCTTTGGTCTAGGTAATGCCATCCCTTCTGAGACTGCACGGAAATAATACCCCTCTGCATTGTTAGGGGCTTTCTGCTGTTGGAGGTGCCACCTTTTGGAGGAAACATAAACCCAAACTCCTGCCCACTTGTGTTCTCTGGAGGCGCCATGGCAAGCTTTGCAAATGGCACTGGCGTCCTAGGGCTGGTTTACACTGGCCACCGATTTTGGCGACGGTTGACGAGAGATACACAAGCTACGTACAGTAACTTGCGTACCTCCCGTCGACTTCCTAACGTCCACTTACCGCGGCGTCTCCACTGTGCTGCGCAGATGGGAAATGCCCTCCCGTCGATGCAGCGCTACGCTACTTGCTGGGGTGGATTTACGGAGTCAACTTCTGGATTTGATTGAGCGAGTCTTCACTGCCGCTCAATGGAACCCGCAAAATCGATTCTGCACTGCTGGCTGTGCCCCCGGAAGTGTAAACATAGCCCTAGCTAAACTACAACTGGGGTACGTTCTGCTTTCGTAAATTTCCTTTGCACAACCAAGCAGACATGGTATTCCTCTGCACTCCTGCTAGCAGCATTGCTTTACGCCCCAAGGTCCCGATCCAAAGCATGCTAAATTCACGGGAAAAACTTTGCACCAGGCCCTTCAATAGCTTTTGCCCTTGACCCCTGTTAAGCAGATAAGCACCTAAACAGAGCTAGGACTGAATTCTGGGAGCCTCTCTATGTAAAATGTGTGAAGTGCTTTGAAAGCCCATAGGTGACTATCTAAATAAACATGGAGAAGATTATGACTGGGTGCTGTTCCATGAGTGTGTGTGCAAATAACACACTTTGAAGTTTGTGCTGCACTCATTAAACTGCACTGGGTTCAGACGATGTCAGCATGATTTCTTGACCTGCCGGTCCTGTTTGACAATGGCATGCTGAATCAGTCTCCTTGGCTTTCCTGGAACACAGACGAAAGCTATGCTTCAAATTTTGTGGTTTGAGAGTTAGCTGATTAATCAGCAACACTGGGAAGATGGAGGCTAGCTGAGTGGAGGAGAGACTCTGTTTCCTCAAAGACCCTCTCTCTCGTGTTGAGATCTAATGAAAAAGAGAAACACCATCTGAAAGGTGATCCAGGGAACATCAAAACAAAAATCCAGCCACAGGAAACATAGACATGTTGTTTGCAAAAGAGTAGAGCAAATCAGCTGAGCTGGAAACAATCCTAGTACATGCTGATAGCATGACCTCATCACCCCATCCTTACGCAGCTGCACTGGCTTCTCATTTACTTCATGATCCATTTCAAAACGTCCCTCTTTGTTTTTAAAACCTTCAGTGGATTTGCCCAAAGCCACTTCCTGGGCCTTGTCTCTGCTTCCTTCTCAGCTCCCTCTCTTTATCCAGCACCGCTCTCCTCTCGGACCCTTCACAACCTCGCCGTTGCTGATGCGAGAGACTTCTCTGCAGTTCTTTCCATCGTGCAGTACTGACAGCTCTAATGATACCTGCGGTTTTTCTTAAACCCTCAGTTCTTGGCGTCATGTGATTATGCAAGAATCTCAGCTTCCATTTCTTAAAAAGCAACATTTTTATCATAGAATCCTAGAAAATGAGGGTTGGAAGGGACCTCAGGAGGTCATCTAGTCCAACCCCTGGTTTTCCCCAGTTGTTGCTGAGAAAAATCTTCAAAACGTGAGACCCAAAGGCTAAGAAACCAGCAGGCAAATTTTAAAAAACAAAACAGCATTTGCTATTTCTTAAAATCCCATGAATCTCATCAATTGGGGGGGCAGCTGATTTGTGATTTTAAGATTTGAGGTTGTCAATACTGCATCCAGCCCCCTGTATTTCTCTACTTCATCAGTGCTGCCTCATTTCAAATCTCAGCTGAACACACATCTTCTCTCCCTCTCCTATAATAGAAGATCAAGACAGAAATTATGAGGGATACAGAGCAGCTGGTTCCTCAATTTCTATGGAGGCTGTCATGCGCTAAGGACCAAATTCTGAGAGATGCTGGGCATCTGCTGTGGGAGCTGCAGATACTCGGCCCTTGGGCCGGTAGCTCAATAGAGCGAGAGGTTTTTGTTTTCCTTGACGGGGTAAAGCACTCACGGTGGAGGGCTCAGGTCTGGGGAACTTGCTTCTGTCACAGATCAGACTGCGCTGGAGTCTTGCCACCTTCGGGCCATGGCACAAAATGCAGCCCTTTGTGTGGACGTTTCCCTGATGGATAAGCAGGGTCACCTCAACTCCACACAAAGTCCGCCCCTTGATGTGAAGAAGAGGGTGGGAACTACGCTCCATGGGTGGTCTTCCTTGCATGTGAAAACAGGAGGAGTTACGATGATAAACACAGAGCACGAGCCGTATGCTTCGCAGTCATAGCTCTCTGGATGGAAAGCAGAAGAGGTCAAGTATCATTTTCCCCATTTCACAGATGGGGGAAACTGAGGCACCAAGTGAGGAAGTAACTTGTTCTGGTGTTAAGGAGACATGCTTTAAAGGTAACCCTTTTAGTTGATCGTTTGGCTTTGCTTCAGATCGCTCACATGCTCAGCTTCTCTGTTTATCCCTATTTTCTCAGAGACAGTCACTGCATATCACGCACACGGGTTTTCATCCCTGAGCTACAGCAGTGTGTAAAGGAATGGCCAGACAATCAGATCAAGCCACCAGATGGTTTAGCTCAGTATCCTGGTCCCTGTCAGTGGGCCGTGCCAGGTGCTTGAGAGGAAGGTACAAGATTCCTCGCAGAAGGCACTTATGGGATTATCTACCCACAAGGGGAATGTCCTCAGTAGTTAAAGGCCATGAAGCTTGAGGGCACACATCCCTTCCAAACTTTTAATCTCTCTACTCTTCAAAGGTTTACATCAGTTTAACTGAGAGCAGAATTGAGTCTTTTTTTCCTTGCCTGACCTTTAAAAGCTTACTCTGCTTAGAGCTGCATGGTTTCAGTTCAACTATGTTTTATGATCTTTAGATAACAAGAGAAGTAGCTCTTCCTGCCTCGGTTTCTATGGTAGATGCCCCATCTACTAGAAGAGACATAAAAGCCGCCCTGCGGCTTTCAGTCTGATGTATAAAAGCATGTATAAAAGCGGCTTAATGCAAATAAGTGGTTCTAGCCTACCGGCTCCCTTGTTTTCCAAAGTTATATTGATTTGTTAAATATAACTATTAGGAGTGACAAATGGGCCTAATCATGTCAGAGAACTGGCAAGAAGGCTAAGAAAAGAGCCCGGTCAACTGGATACTTGAATGCTTCAGTGCTGACTTGACACTATATTTTCTGCATATGCCTGGCTTTACCCAGTTCCTTAGTGTTTGATATAATATTGGGTCCTGGCTCACCCTTGAATAATTCATGAAACATGAGTAGATGAAATATTTCCAGCTATTTTCTGTTTAAAGAGCTCCATTTCTTTCTTGGGCTGGTAAATTAGTCACTGTCGCTTTAAATATAGGTTTTGTTTGGCCCTGACTGTCTAGATTTACGATAGATCATTAAACGGTGGCAAATCTTATGGGTGGGCAAATTCGCTAATCTCCACCAGGGTCCGTGTTCAGAAGTTCATCTGGGGCGATGGTAATTTAGAAGAGAGGTGAAAAAAGAGCGGGAGGAATCCCAATAGGAAGATGATGGTGAAAAACAAACGTAAAGGAGCTGTGATAAAGTTGGGTAAAGAGGGAGTGAGATGTTCTGATGGGAAAATAAATAAAGTCAATGGGTAGGGAAGTAGATGGGCATTGGAGAGAGCGGCGCTGAACCTTCAGGTCAGCTGCCAAGCACGCTACATAGGATCCTATAAGTAAGCTGATGC
>ML675720.1:0-115243 GCA_007922155.1 Mesoclemmys tuberculata | reverse complement strand
TGGGGGTCCTGCTCCTCCAGCCCCACCCACGGCCCTTGGGGATCCCATTCCTCCACCCACAGCCCTTGGGGGTCCTGCTGCTCCACCCACGGCCCTTGGGGATCCTGCCCCTCCAGCCCCACCCACGGCCCTTGGGGGTCCCACTGCTCCAGCCCCCACCCTCAGCCCCTAGGGATCCTGCCCCTCCACCCTCTAGGCTCAGCCCTTGGGGATCTCACTCACCACCCACTGCCTTTGGGGTTCCCACGTCTCCACGCACAGTCCTTGGGGATCCTTCCCTCAGCCCTTGAGATCTCACCCATCTAGCCCCCACCCTCAGCCTGTGGCGATTCCACCCCTCCACCCACTAGGCTCAGCCCTTGGGGATCTCACTCACCACCCACAGCCCTTGGGGATCCCACCTACATCCCCCCTACATTGCCCTACATCCCCCCCCCACCGTGGTCCCGGCAACTGTGAATGCACCAGAGCTACCAACCTTCAAATGAATAACCTGCGTTCGAGGTTATTCGACCTTCACAGGATCCATTCCCCCCCCACCAGTGTTTTAGGGGCACATGGATGGACAGGACTCACCACATAAAATTAACCCCCCATCATGAATACGCTGGCTCCACTCTGAGAGGCCCTTCTCTCCCCACCCCAGTGCTCCAGGTGGGGTACGAGTATACTGGAAACATGCAGGTTGGTGCAGAATTAACTCCCACCCAGGATTATGCAGGAACCACTCCCGAAGAACCCTTCCCACCCAGAATCCAGGGGAATGTACGGGGTCTAGCTCAACAGAACACAGCCCTTTGCGAAAGAAAGCCCTTCACTCTTCCAGGGTGTGTGAAGGCACATGTTCCAGTGCCCTAACAGAAGACCCCTCATTCCACGTCCCAGAGGATGTTCCTCCAAAACAATCACAGCCGTCATATGTCCAGGGAAGAATACCTAAGTCTCACCCCAGCAAAAGAACTTCCCATGCCCTGTGGGAGTTATGCATGCACAGGAGAGTTCCACGGACGCTCACCTTCTAGTTACTCCAGGAGATTTAGGAGTTTGTTTTAATTTTTCCTTTGTAAAAAAAAAAAAAAACTTCTGCAAAAAGCTAGAATACAACTCCCTTTGAATTTGCTTTGTGCATATGGACCTTGGGCATTTTTACTTGGTGAGTTGCTGAACACAACGGGCTAGACGACGTTAAATTTTCCTCCTGGATTTTATTGGAGCGTAGACTTTACTTTTACTATGTACAGTTCTCTTTCCTATTATATTTCTATTTAACAAATACAAAACTAACTCGATTTTTTTTTTTGCTCCAAATACAGAGGAGGAGAAAACAGAAAACCCACAAGAAATGATATGATCTTCTGAGCCCATTAATTTATTTTGTTTTTGTTCCACAACAATTATGACTTCTCTCAGGCACAAAATAATGCACCTGCACCACAAAAAAACTTCCCTGCAGGCTGTATGCATGTTGCTAAAGCACATGGAGGCAACTCATTTCCGACTGCGAAGTATAATCTAGACTAGGCTGTCTCAGCAATCTTTGTAACTATTTAAAAAAACGAAAAAAGCTCTCAATATCTTGCACAGGTTTGCTTTAGAACTGCGCCTGCTAGTATATACTAGAGCAAATATACTGAAAGCTGCATCCGGTGTGTTGTATGTTTTCTATAAAGCTTATTGCAATAATTTCTGAATACTTCATGGCTGAAGCAATGTTGTTGTTATGATTCGTGTTTTGCAGAGCAAGACAGTTAGGTACTAAGTCATTTCTATAAATAGATGGTTCCAAAAAACTTCTGTTCTATTGCTCGTTCTGTGGCTAGGGAAGCCGAATGGGTTTAAGGGTTAGTGCCCAGCCTTTGGGTTCTAATAATTCGGACTCAGACTTGCTGTGGTGTGACCTAGGACAAATTTCTGAGACCTAAATTTCCAAACTGGCCAATAATTCAGGGTTCCTCAGTGCTCCAGTGCCTAAGTGTTGCAATGTCTTTAGCCTACTGCGTCCCCTCACCCTTCCCTGCTCCAGCTAGCAACCCGGGGAGCTGCAGGTGCACCGTATTTCTGAAAATCAAGATGGGAACTTTAAAAGGGTGCCCCCCTCTCCTCTCCCCTTCCCTCCCCCCCCCGCCCCAAATGAGCCAACGCAACTGAAAATTTAGGGCTTAACCTGGTCTGTGTTTGCCTCTCTGTCCTAGCAGGATAATAATATTTACATACTTCACAAGAGTGTCGAGAGCCCTAGTAAATTAAAGCCTGATCACAAAGGAGTTGATAGTGCAATTCCCATAGATATCCATGGGTACAGGATCCAGCCCTTCATGTTTAGGGCATGCTCTGAGGGGCTTGGAAGCAAGGCATTATATAATTCTTATTGTTCTACTCTAAGGCATTAGCAAACCCAGGTCCCAAGTCTACGAGCTGCTCTGCATGGGGGGAGCAGCCCCTCCGGCCACCCAAGCGTCACAGACTCCCCAGGGGAAATTCCACCAGTCTGCCTGTATAGAGCAGCTCTCAAGATAGGGGAGCCAAGAGGTCTTCAGTCCTTGCTCAGGCAAATCTCCCACTGAGTAAAGAGTCCAGGTTCTGTGTGAAAAGCACCCTGCAAACTTGGGACGTGGATCCATTCCTATTGCATACCCTGGCAGAATTCCCACCTGCTTCAGTGGGATTCCTGCTCCTAAATCACACAGATGCTTTTGAAAATGCCACCTGCAGGTGCCTAAATACGAACTTAGAAGCCCAACTTTCGGCTCCCATGTTTAAAAATGTCAGCCTCTCTGTCTTTTATAAATGGACCGTTCTCATCTAGCCGCTCAGAAACCTAACAGATTAATACTTTGACAAAATGTGTCTATGGGTTTATGTAGCTTTTTAATTGCACGTGGCTTTGTTAGTCGATGATACGGTTTAATCGAATGATGCCTGACCTGTCAGCCAGTAACTCTTTGACCATATTCAATAAATAAAGAAGGCAGAACATTTGTGAGCGCCAAGGGCTCTTGCTTCATAAAGCTAGAGAGCTGAGATGCAATGTCTCTCTTTTCTAAAAAGGGGTCTCCAAAAATGGAGGGGACAAGTTTTCTCCTGGTCCAAGGGAAGGATGTGATCGCTCCTGCAGCAATCAGGCAAAGCGTCTCCAACCCACCTCGCAGCTTTCCTGCAGCACTTGCTCCCGCCCCCTGCGGTTCCTGAGCTAAGTAAGCAAAACTAGGCTCGTTTCCAGCTGCAGGGCCAGCAGGCCGGATTCTGCAGTCCTCCCTCCAACACAAAGCCCGTTGGCTTCCAAAGAAGCCAGATCTGGTGTAATGTATAAATGGAGAGTAGGATTTGGCCAGCAGAGTCGCTTTTACGTTAGTTACGTGAACTGGGAATTGAAGGCCCTGCTGGTACACTAACTGGCAGCACCATTGAGCTTCCCTGCTCCTAAAGGAATGAAATGCAAGGTGTAAACCAGAAGGAATTGTGCTGCAAACTCCCTAAGATAAATGGCAGGTGCCTGCATTTTATCATCTTGAGAAAGGAGGAAAAGGCTTGTCAGCAATCCAGCTGGCTGTTGTAATAATAACACTGTATCTATGTTTTCCTATGGAAGGGTGAACAAATTTGCAGCCTCAAAATACATTTCATATCCCTCCCTCTGCCCCGTGTTGTTCTCCTGTCCTCCAGAGTTAAGGGCCCTCTTTTATGTGAGTAACTCTTTCCAATGAGCTCTGTGGGATCTGCGTATAGAGGGGCTCAGATCCACGAATGGTGGGTTCTTGTGGCTCTGGGCCTGGGTCCCTATATGCATCAAGTGGGATTTCCAGTGACAACTGGAAAGTTGCCATGTAGGCATCCCCAGCGGGCCTAGGTACAGGTGGCCCTGACCTCGGCTGGCCTTGGAGGTGAACCCACTGCTTGTTACATGGACTTGGAAACCCGGCCCACCCTCAGTCCAAAGAAAACTCCAGAGGGCCCCTTTCCTGCAAGATGGGATCAGCCCTCTTGACTGTAGTGGCACTCCCTATGTGCGTACAGGTTTGCAGGACTGGGCCCTCGCTCTGTGGACGCTATTAAGGCACAGCGCTCCTTTTGGCTTCTCACAGGTCCTTGCTCTGTTTCCCCTTACAGCTTAACTTGCTGGGGCTCCACAGACACGCGCAGGCCAGATGCCGTGGTTCTGGAGCTAATGGGAAGTGGGTAGCAGGGATCTGTGTTGCAGCGTGCTATTTGCTTGCATGGATAGACAATAGCTTAGTTTTTATGCCAGTTTTACAGTAATTTCTCTCATTCCTTAATGCGCTGGGATTTGGTTCTTCTCCCGTTGAAGTAAATGGGAACTTTGCTTTCACTGGGAGCAGCAAAGGGGCACCGGGTTTGCAGATGCCTGCTGTCTGTTTGCCCTTCAAGCCATAGATTTGGTGTCCAAGTGAAGTACGCTTGGTACGTTAGAGCTCCCATGGCCTGATTCTCCTCTGAACCAGGGGTCCCTGAAATCCATGGAGGGACAGCAGTGGAAAAACTACAATAAGCAAAAGCAGAATCAGGCGCCCGCCCTTTTGGGGACTGAGGTGACCAATCCAAAAGCTGCATCTGTCTGTGGCGTACCAAAAACTCCCTGAAAGGAAAGCGCGCCCACCTGGAGAGCTCCCTGCCCGAAAGGAGCTGCAAGGAACCAGCGCAGCTACCGCCAGGCTGAATGTGTAGTTTGGGAGATCTATGATTGGCTATCGTCGTCATCATTTTTCATTTCTTAAAAAGAAACCAGCCACAGGGCTTTCGTGTGAAAACAGCTTGGGAGAAACCGGGTGTATTTATATATCTGTAACCCTCTGTATGTGCGTGTGGCCAGCGCCTCAGCTGCTGTGAACTGGCACAGCTCCAATGACATCAATGGAGCTATATCAATTAACACCATTATTAATTGTATTGTCGTAGCGTCCAGAGATTTCAGTCAAGAGTGGGGCTCCATCATGCCAGGTGAGCATACATGAAATGAGACACTCCCTCCCCTAAAGAGTTTACCGTCTAAATTGACAAGACTGACGACAAATGGGAGGGGAAACTGAGGCACAGATGGGGGCCATGACTTGCTGAAGGTCACACAGCCAGGAATAAAAACCCAGGTGTTCAAATTTCCCATTCGGTGCCATATCCACTGGAATACGTGAAGGTGCTATGCCAGCTAACACCAAGTGAGAATCTGGCCCATAACATTTCAGCCGTAACAGGCGAAAGAGTTCCTTGTCTTCAGTATATGCTTTCCGTTAGGGAAAAGTCCTTCAGAATTGAACAGGAAATAAGTTCTCTATCGTTCTTTTAGCCCAGCCTGTAGAACATAATGGTGTCCACAGCCCCGCTCTGTAGAATTCTACAGACGGCTGCACGCCCTGATAGAAAGGCTCTTATTCTCCAGCAAATTTGACAGAGGGATTCCTATGAAACCCCACAGGTCTGATCCCTTCCCTGCCTTGTGCCAGTTTTACCTCTGTCTGGCCCTGCTTAGCTGAATGGAGCTAGCTGTTCAATTCTATTGAACTTTTCCCTAGGGGGTTTCATGGTCACCCGTCCCATTTCCAACACTGCCTATGGACCCTCTCCCCGTGTTCACATTGTGCAGTAAAACACCTACGACCTAGGTGCTTGGGAGTGTTGCCTTTTCCAGTAAACGGTTGTGAACATCCTGGACATGCCATTTGGTGCTGTGCAGTCCAAAGGTCACCCCTCCCCTGTCCCCCCCACTCCCCCAAACCCCTGATCCTTCAGAGTTACTTGTCTGTCATTTGTGCTCATCTGGTTTCAGTCCTTTCTCCAAAGGCCAAATCTGCTGAAATCACGAGCAAGATTCCTGCCAACCTCAGTGGGACCAGTATTTTGTCCTTAAGGCTTACGCTACCGACCCGGGATGGGAGAGGGTTCAGGACAGCACTCTGTGCCCTCTGCAGCTGGACTGAGGCAGGGATATTAGGGATAGGCAGTGGGTCAACCATGCCCCACTAATTGTCCCCCAGATCCCTGCTGCTGGAAGCCCAGGGGTTCTTTGGTGCAGCAGAACTGGGGTTCTGCAACCCCTGTGCAATGGAATGGCAGCTTTTGGGAAGCCCATGCAAGGGGCTGTGTATATGGAGACGCACTGTAAAGGGGCCACTGTGGGGCAGAGACGCGGGTCACAGCCGTTCACGGATCCACAACGGGTCATAGCCTGCTCTCAGCTGGGCAAAAGGCACGGAAGTGAATTGGCCACGCACAGCTGTAGTCTGCCTGTGGCTACTGTAACGTGCTGGGGGTTTTGAAAGCTGTGTATGGCAAATCCATGGGCTACTGGGAGGGGGGAGCCCTAAAGTAAGGACTCTAAATGCGTAGAAGTGGGGCATAGAAGTCACCGTGCTAAAAGGCAGGGCCATGCTAAGCTCTCCTTGTGCCTTAGCTCATGTGGTCCAGCCCTCCCTGTAACTGGTCACATCCCCCGTGCCTGACTAGCCTCTCCCCGAGGCAGCGCTCTGAGTTGGTGATGGACAGGAGGCGCTGTCACACGTACAGGGTCTTTCTCTGTCTTGTGTCTGCATCGCGCCTGGTTTCACGCTTCCTCCTCTGTTGGCTCTGACCTTCTACTCCTCTCATACCCTCTTGCCATGCTCCACGTGTGGCAACCCTTCTCTTTTCTTCCCCTCCCTCTCTGCCACTCACCCCTTGCCTCTACCCCCGCTTGTTCACCCTCCTTCTATTTCTCAGTCCCTCCCCCACTTTCCCCCTCCCCCTCTAGCCATCAGCGTTAGCAGCATCCCCTCTGCCTTCTATCGTAGGTAGCACTAGACAGAAGGCTTGACTCGTGCCTGCGTTTTAGAGCCCCTCGACACAGCTAATGGGGAGGGGAAGAAGCTGTCAGGCAACTGGTTCCAGCTCTGGTACTGAAGGACAATGTGCATCAGAGAGAGTTAGAGCAGCCCTGGGGCTGCTCTCACTTGTGCCAGTTGGGGAGCTCCCTCCTGCCCTTCCCCTGCTACACTACCTGCCCTGCAGCATTCTCAGTTGCCCATTACCACCAGAATCAAGCCCTTCTGCGTAGCTCAAGTGGCACAAAGAGCCAGACTGGATTAGAGAATCTGGCCTTTTAGATATGAGCAGCAAACACCGCTATCGCAGCATCAGTTCTAGTGTCTCACGCCAGATGTGTCAGCGGCAACAGGCATAAGATACAAAGCATGTGTCTATACTGCAAAAAAAAACCCAGTGACAGTCTCAGAGCGCAGAGTCAGGCTCTCACTATGGCATTAAAAATAGCATAGACATTCCCGCTTGGGCTCTGAAACCCGGCAAGGGTGGTGGGTCTCCAGCTCGGGTGGGAACGCCTACACTATTATTCAAAGTGCTGTAATCTGTAGACCCGAGCTCTGAGACTTGCTGCCGTGGGTACGTTTTTGCTGTATAGACATACCCTAGGAGAGTACAATAGCCTTTCACGCATAAAATGCCTACGTTTCCTCCCTGACTGTTCCAAACCAATTGATCTGGTGCTCTCCATTTAGGCCCCAAATTAAAGATTTGTGAAAACAAGGGGCCATATCTTCCTGGATTCGTTCCCAGTGAAGAGCTTCCATGCTTGGATCTCCCTACTTCTGTGGGGTATTAACCACCTCTGGGCACTGTTCCCCTTTCCCTGAACCCTGTTGAGGAGACACCATAGGGCCCAGGCGTCATGCATCGATGGACAGCAGAAATGTGCATTGTATCAAAGGCAAATCTGCAAAAGTTAATGCAGCCTAAGGTTACCTTGACTTTCCCATGAAGGCCCCATCGCATGTGTGGGTCCCAGAGACAGCAGTAGCTCAGGGAAAACTTGCTATTAGTGTATCACACTGCCAGGTAGTCAAGATGGGGAGCTAAGGAGCCCCTGAACAGATAGCCATCTTGGGGGACCCAGAGATCTTTGGGGGTCAACCCCAGTTTGTTCCTTAAGGAGACAATCCTGGCCCTCGCTCCCATGACAGAACCATCTGGGGAAAATTCTATGTAGGGAACCTTTCAGAATTTCCCTCCCATTTTGCCCTGTTCCATAAGAGATTCCTTGGCGGAGGTGGGGATTCTAGTTACACAGCCCGAGAGCAAGAGAGGCATTTCCATGACCTTGTGCATGTAAAACAGCAATAAAAATAATGCAGTCTGGCCTGAAATATTTCCCCTGCAGCATTTGCTCCTGGAATATTGCAGCCTGGTGCTCCTGTGGGAGAACCTGGAAAAAGAAACAATCGGGAGAGAAAGTAGAACCTGTCTAGACTATTTTAAAGCCCAGTGCAAATGAATAGCCATAATTTAAAAAATAACCAGCACCAGTGTTCAAGAATAATGTACAATTTAAAAACCCAGTGGTGAGCATCACACGGGTTTGAGAGCCAGGAAACTGGTTCGAATCCTTGGTCTATCATTGGCTTTCTGTATGATGGCCTTACCCACCTTTGTAAAGTGCTTTGATATCTATCTGGAAAGCAGTTCAATGTGGTACCAATTGGCAGAGGTTGTCTCTAGCCTCTTGCAGGGCAAAGCCCTCAACCTTTACTTTTTTTACTCTAGTTAATATCTGCTGTTGGACTGTTTCTTTATGGCATCTCTATGTACAATACATGTATCATTCTATTCACATCGGAGTGCATGGCATAGGCAGCACATGGAAAAGCTTGTGAGATGTGGCAGTTTATTTAAATTATTATGTTTTATAATGACCCTGAAACGGATGGCTACCAAACCAGACATATGAGCCAATCCTGCTCCCACTGAAATGAGAGGCCTGGGAGGCAGCATTCCCTTGCTGTGTTCCCAGTTCTGCTGTTGACTTAGAGGCTGAAATTACAGTCATGGCCATGTCATTGCCACTTTCAGTGCTTCCGCTTACATTCCTGGAACATGGGCATAAGGACATTTAACAATGTCACGACGGTGTGTTCTGAGGCTCAGCTAAACAATGCTTGAAAGGTGCTTCGATCCCCATGACCAATTGATGTGATGGAATTAATGTACCAACATTTTGTCCTTAACGTTTGTCCTTAACATTTGTCCTTAACGTTTGTCCAATACCTCAAGGATACAATGTGCCACCTGATAACAGTGTTTCAAAGTGCTTGGATATCTCTGCCTGGAAGGTACGGCATAAATGTTGCTCACTGTTTATTAAATGAAGCATCCACTGACTGATTGACCTGTCATGCTGACAATAAATCAATGTCAGGGTGGGAGCTGATCACTCCTAAGGTGTGTGTGTGTGTCAAAGGAAGCGGAGGCTCTCAATGGGTGGAAATCACTGCCTACTCACCCCAAGGAGAGTGTCCCCTCCTGTCAAAATGCCAGCCCAAGGTGGCAGTGGGTCCAGGGACTTCTGGGAGGTAAATCAAATGGAGTTTGTTTTCAAGGGGGGAGGGATATGGGGGCAGTGGAAGGGGCAATGGGTGCAATCTTCAAACCCCCCAGATCTTGGGGCTCTCTGATGAAAAAACTCTTCACCCATGAAGGGTTGGGCCCTCTATTGTGCTGCTTTCTCTGGTAGGAGCCAAGCTGCAGCCCACACAACCCCCTCTCTCCCCCACAAGCCCTCTATCCAAGAAATGGTGCAGACATGGAACGTACATTAAAACAACGCTGCTTCTGTATCGCATTTCTTGTTAAGGAGGGAGGCTGAGGCTACAATGGCCAGGGGTGGGGAAAGGGAAAACCTTGTGTTGCTCCCTCCTGTTCTCAGGAGAAACCGGGGACCCTGATTTCCCTGATTGTCAGGTTTGGCATCATACACACGCGCTAACATTTCCCCTAAAACTCCCCTTCCTGTCACTCTACAGGAGAAGTGTATGGAGCAACACTGTACTGTACATCCTGCACAGGGTATAAAGACAGGGTGAAGCTAAGCTGCCATTTAGGGAATTGAGCAAAAGTCTGAGTCAGACCTGGGTTCAAGTCCCAGTACAGCCACTGACACACTGCTACTTTGGGCCAGTCATTTCTGCTCTCTGTGCTTCGGTTTTCCTATCTGTAAAATGGGGATAACTCTTGCTTACCCGCTTTGGTAAAGTGCTTTGAGATCTATTTTTGAAAACTGCCATGCAGGTACACAGTCTTATTATTAATTGATGATGTTCAGTCAGCGACTGGATCTTGCTAGCAGTACAATGTAGATTGCTCGGTTAATTAACCAGACTCACGCACTGCAATCCTTGGGACTTGGTAATATGATTTTGCAAAACACGAACCCCAAGTGTGGCAAATCAGCATTTTTAATAGCATCCAACAGTTCCTGGTCCTCGGTAGTGAATCTTTACATGAGTGAGAGCTGTATTAGGTCAATGGAGGTCATGCTTTTGAAAATCCCTTTCTAAATACACCCTTGTAGAATATTCAGGCTTGAAATTATTTGATGGCACAAATATGATCATACTTCATGTTGCTTCTGGAACCAAGTTCTCTCTCAGATTGAAACTAGTATCGTCTAATATTTAGGGTCTGTAATCCTGCCTGCAGTGCAATATTTGCATCTCTTGTGCACCCAAAACTCCAGCCAACTTCAGCAGGTGTTTTAGATGCTGTGTTTTAATGCTGTGTCTCTGTCTCTCTCTAGTGGCTGGCCCTGGTGACTACAACAGCCAACTGCAAACGCCCAGCTAAAGGAACTGCTCATTTAAAGATTCCTATTGCTCAAGTGGCAAAAACTCATGCTTTAGGCGCTGAAAGTCTCAGGTTAGATCCGTACTGACATTTATAAGGTCTATATGCATATGCAGCATGAACTTTATTCTGCAATGGCTCCTTATGCAGAAATCCTATTAGAGTCTATCTACAGTAGGTTTTTGTACCTTGAGTCACTGGATTGCTAATTTGTACGAAAGGCTAGTGAAGACAAGCATTTGCAGCACGGCTGTTCTCTGCAGGTCTTGCATGCCAGTCCATTTTAATTTTACATCAACATAAGCCATGTGAACTGCAGCCAAATACAGGAGAGATTGCCTGGTGCTCATAAATCCACAGAGATTTAGCAAAGATTTCAGTGTCTGGAAAGCATTTAGTTTACTCTGGGCCTACTGTACGCTGCATTGTATTTTCCAGATGAAATCATCCCTTACCTGGATCAGGGCCCCAGCAATAGCTGGGAGCCCATGTTGCCTGGGCCTAGAAACAAGCATTTTAGATATTTTAAACCCGTGACCGGCGCACTGGGGAAGGGGAGGAATGCCGGGCTGCATGCAGCAGAATCTGTAGCAAGGACTGTAGGAAAGGTGCAAACGTCGCCAAGCCTTTTGCGCGCTGAGGTGAAGCCTACGCTCTCTTGTGACAACTCCCCTTTCCACATCTGCCTGGACCAGATTGATACTGGAGAAGAGAGGCGTATTTTTTGAAAAACACATTTTTCCCCCATAGTAAGGCAACCTATTGACAGCCCCTCACAATGACAGCACCGCATTGGGAAAGGAAAATCAGGTCCTCCTCATTCCATTCCTCCCTCTCCCCTTATTTTGCCGCGGACACCTCGTTGTGGTATCGTGCGTGTTATTTTTCCACATTAGATTACAAAATAGATTATAAACTAGATTACAGGGCAGGGACCTTGCCACCTTCTAGTCATCTGTCAAACACCAGCCACCTGTCAACACGGCTGAGCAGCTCCCGAGTGCCTCCCAAAAATTGGGGCTTGCACGCAGGTGAACTGGCTGAGACTCAACCATGACAAGGCTGAGGACCTGCTTAAAGGTGGCAGAAGCAACCAGAAGAACTGGTTATTTCTAGTGTCTGGAATAGGAGGTAGGCTTGTCCTTTGTCCCACGCATTGCCAAGCTAGGGGGATTCACCACTGCAGTGACGGATACAGTAACAGCAATGACCAATCTGTCCTTGGCGAGAAGGTTCTGATGTTTTCTTTCTGATACTGACCTCGCCAGTTACCTGGGCCTTCAGGACTCCAAAGGAGGGTTGCCCCCATGAGCTGTGTGTGGGGTAGGATCACTACAAGGTAATCTTCCTGGGCTACACGTAAACCATTCAGAAGTTTCTGTGCATGCAGCTTGCTGGTCCATTTGTTTAGTGGCACGTCACGCAAGGTCCACATGACACGCGTGCTCCAAGATCTGCCTGGGCTTCCAATTCACGGCGTTTGTTCTGGCCCATCAAGCCCTAGATGGTTTGGGCCCTAGCGACTGCAGGATAGCACCTCTGCAGTTGAGATCAGCAGATGCATCTGAGCAGACAGCCTGCGGTTTAATGGTCTGGGGGCTGTTTTCCACCTTTACAAGTCGCTTCTCCTCAAGGTCCAACAGAGCAGAAGTCTGGTGACCTTCAAAGAATTCTGCAAGGTTCAGCTGCTCTCCCAGGCTCTTGAGAAGGGGCAGGGGTTGGAGGGTGAGACGGTGGCTCTGAGTTCTGATGGGTTAGGTGCAAAAGCAAAGTAACTTTGCCCGACTTTATTCTTCGTATAAAATGTGGTGGTGTCATTTGTGCCTAAGAGTATGGACCGGTACATTTTCCAAATCCAATTGAAATAGAAACAAACCCCAATGTAACAAAGCCTCGTGGCCTCCTCCTGAGGTCAACGCCGAGGGGCCAATCCATGCTGCCTAGTGGGCAGACCTGGGTATGGCACAACCTGTCTGTTGGAAGCGCAGGGGCGGGACTGGAAGAGGAAATATACAAGCCAGGTCCTGCTGCTCAGCTGGGAGAGAGCCGCTGGAGGAGAAGGATGTCTCCTGCCTGCTGCCGGAGAGGGAACCCGGCGAGGACTCCAGCTGCACCAAGGACCCACCTGTCCCGTTCAACAACCCCGACGCTGAGGAGCTGTGGGGACTGCTGCGGGCGATGTGCCCCGAGGAGGCTGATGAGAACCCTGGGAGGCAGGTCCATTGTGAAGAGGGTAGAGGAAGTAGCCGGGGGGCAGCTGACCCCAGTCTGGCCAGGCTAGTGCCTGAGCACCAGTTGGCGCATTTCGACTGGAGCCCCACCCACCCAGCGGCTGAGCGTTGGGCCACTGTTAGGGCCCTGGGCTGGGACGCTGTGGAGTCGGGAGGGCCCCTGTCCTCCTCTCCCTTTGCCACCCCACCGCTGGGCTGGTGGCCTCACCCTGGCCTGTAAGCCTTGGTGGTGCTCAGTGCCTTTGCCTGAGAACCTGACTGTATTGCTGCTCACCTTTGCCTGGTCTCCGAGGCTGAACTGCCCGCCCTGCCCTGCCCGAGGCCTGGGGGCTATAGGCTGTTTGCTGCCCCGCCCTACTGAAGGACCTGGGCTAATAGACTTCGGAGGGGCTGCCTTGTTACACACCAGCCCCCTAACTGTTGGTTGTCCCATCCCACCTGAAGGGCCGGGCACCTAGACTGATGTGAGCCTCCACCCGCCTTTGTGTCCGGGAACTTTCCATACTGATGCCAAGGGACGACCCCAATCGGTTACAGTCGAAGTAATAATATAGCTAATAACAATAGCCAGCACCCCCTCCCCGCACACACACACAGCACCCTCTGGAGAGGGATGGTTTGATTAGATGTTCACAGAAATGTTCCCATTTCGGCGCCCTGAAGCATAGATCTTTGCTGACAGCAAGTCAATGCTTCTCACTCTTGATATTAACAACCCGAGAAATAATTTACTGCCATCCCAGAAGTGTTGTTAATGGATATCCTGATTACAGAGATCTGGGAAGTGTGGGCCTGCTTAGGCCCTGAGGGGGTGTGTGGGGGAGAGAGGGGCAGTCGCTACCCTGGCTTTGCCACGTGCCGAAACAGGAACGCAAATATTACCCTTTAATGCCAGATACCGTGGGGCTGATATACAGTATGTGGGGAGGAAATCAGAGTATGCGGTATGCAGAGCTTGCCTTAGTGGAAGGGACATATAGGCCTCACCCTCTGTCCCTTTCTCCACTAGGCTGGTAATCACCAACATTTCCTTTCTCCGGACTCCTACTCTCGGGTGAGGCAACCGATGCTATCCACGGTGCTCCAGAAGGAGACCCTGCCCCACAGTGCCATCCTAATGTAGTCCATTCAAATTATGCCCCTTCATACAGTCCAAGAGCCTCCCTTTTATGAATGTCATCCTACCGTGAGCAGGGAGTGTGACAGCCCTGTGCAATCTGGTCTGGTATATCGCTGTGTCACCCCAATCCCCCCACTCCTGGGGCCGTCTTGAACATGCCTCACTGTGTGAACCCCCACTCCTGGGTCAGTCCACGCCCAGCCACCTGCAAGCCAGTGGTCCCTGACCTGGTGAATGCGTGATTATGGCCAGCCACTCTTGGGATTATTCAATGGTTTAACTCCCAGCTATTATCCCCAGTCCCAGAGGCAACCCTAGGAACTGCTGCCTTACAGAGTTCAGTGCTTCCCGCTGGTTAATCAATGTATCAAAGAAATTGATATGCACCAGCTCTGTCACTCTAAATGAGGTTTCTACACACACACCCAAACCACATGCACTGCTTTAGATAAAACAAACCACTAAATTTATTAAGTACAGAAAGATTTCAAGTGATTATAAGGCAGAAGAATATGAATCAGATTTGATCATAAAGCAAATAAAGCAAATCGCATTCTAAACTAAACTTAACACGTCAGAAGCCTTATAGTCTTTGATGTTATATTACCACACAGGAGCTGACTCCTTGGGCTAGCCCCCCATGGGCAGTCTGTCTCATAGACTCATAGACTGTAAGGTCAGAAGGGACCAATATGATCATCTAATCTGACCTACTGCACAACGCAGGCCACAGAACCTCACCCACCCACTCCTGTAATAAACCTCTAACCTATGACCGAGTTATTAATGTCCTCAGATCACGGTTTAAAGACTTTACGGTACAGAGAATCCACCAGCCAGTGAGCTGTGTCTCATGCTACAGAGGAAGACGAAAACCCCCCAGAACCTTTGCCAGTCTGCCCTAGGGGGAAATTCCTTCCCAACCCCAAATATGGCGATCAGTTAAACCCTGAGCATGTGGACAAGTCTCACCAGCCAGACACCCAAGAAACAATTCTCTGTAATAACTCAGAACCCACCCCATCTAATGTCCCATCACAGGCCGTTGGCATATCTACCACCAGTAGATCAGTCAATTGCCAAAGTAGGCTGTCCCATCATACCATGCCCTCCATAAATTTATCAGGCTCAGTTCTGAAGCCAACTAGGTTTTTTGCCCTCACTGCTCCCCTTGGAAGGCTATTCCAGAATTTCACTCCCCTGATGGTCAGAAACCTGCATCTAATTTCAAGTCTAAACTTCCTGATGGCCAGTTTATATCCATTAGTTCTTGTGTCCACATTGGCACAGAACTTAAATAATTCCTCTTCCTCACAGTTATTTATCCCTCTGATGTACTTCTAGAGTACAATCATATCTCCCCTCAGCCTTCTTTTGGTCAGGCTAAACAAGCCAAGCTCTTTTGTCCCCTCTCATAAGGCAGGTTTTCCATTCTGCAGATCAGCCTAGTAGCCCTTCTCTGCACCTGTTCCAGTTTGAATTCATCTTTCTTAAACATGGGGGACAGAACTGCACACAGTATTCCAGATGACGTCTCACCCGTGCCATGTATAACAGTACTAACATCTCCCTATCTCTACTGGAAATAGCTCATCTGATTCATCCAAGGACCACATTAGCTTTTTTCACAGCCACATCACACTGGCGGCTCATAGTCATCCTGTGATCAACCAACACACCCAGGTCCTTCTCTCCTCTGTCATTTCCAACTGATGCGTCCCCAGATTATAGCAGAAATTCTTGTTATTAGTCCCTAAATGCATGATCTAGCACTTTCCACTATTAAATTTCATCCTATTTCTATTACTCCAGTTTACAAGATCATCCTGGTCTTCCTGTATGATATCCCGATCCTTCTCATTACTGGCAATACCTCCAAATTTGTGTCACCCACAAACTTTATTAGCACATTCCCACTTTTTGTGCCAAGGTCAGTAATAAAAAGGTTAAAAAAGATTGGTTCCAAGACCGATCCCTGAGGAACTCCACCAGTAACCTCCTTCCAGCCTGACAGTTCACCTTTCAGCATGACCCATTGTAGTCTCCCCTTTAACCAGTTCTTTATCCACCTTTCAATTCTATTTTATTATTAATCCCCATCTTTTCCATTTTCCATATCAATCCCCATCTTTTCCAATTTAACTAATAAATTCCCCATGTGGAACCATATTAAATGCCTTACTGAAATCTAGGTAAATTAGATCCACTGCATTCCCTTTGTCTAAAAAATCTGTTATCATCTCAAAAAAAGATCAGGTTGGTGTGGCACGATCTACCTTTTGTAAAGCCATGTTGTATTTTATCCCAATTACCGTTAACCTCGATGTCCTTAATGTCCTTAACTACTTTCTCTTTCAAATTTTTTTCCAAGACCTTGCATACTACTGAGGTCAAACTAACAGGCCTGTAATTACCTGGATCACTTTTTTTCCCTTTCTTAAAAATAGGAACAAAGTTATCCATTCTCCAGTCATATGGTACAGCCTCTGAGTTTACAGATTCAAGCCCATGCTAACGGGCTTGCAATTTCATGTGCTAGTTCCTTTAATATTCTTGGATGGAGATTATCTGATTCCCCCTCCCTCCCTCCCCATTTAGTCCCATTAAGCTATTTGAGTTTGGCTTCTACCTCGGATGTGTTAATTTCTACCACCATATCCTCATTCCCATTAGCCACTGTACCACTATCCCCAAGATCATCATTAGCCTCATTAAAAACAGAGGCAAAGTATTTGTTTAAATATTCAGCCATGCCTACATTATCCTTAACCTCCACCCCATCCTCAGTGCTCAGCTGTCTCACTTCTTTTTTGGTTTTCTTCTTATTTATATGGCTACAGAACCTTTTACTATTGGTTTTAATTCCCTTTGGAAGGTCCAACTTTACTTGGCTTTTGGACTTTCTCACTTTATCTCAACATGTTCTGACCTCCAAAAGGTAGCTTTCCTTGCTGATCTCTCCCATCTGCCAGTCCTGGTAGGCTTTCTGTTTTCTCTTAATCACCTGTCTGAGAGGCTGACTCATCCATCTTGGGCTACAACTCTTGCCTATGATTTTTTTCCCCTTCCCTGGGATGCAGGTTTCAGATAGTTCCTGCACCTTGAAACAATTCCAAGCCTCCTACAACTTTAGATCCATGAGATCTTCAGTGCAGTCTACTTCCCCAACTAATTCCCTTCATTTTTTTAAGTTAGCCCTTTTGAAGTCAAAGACCCTAGTCACAGAGCTATTTTTGTTTATCCTCCCATTTAGTTTGAACTGAATTAGCTCACGGTCGCTTGAACCAAGCTTGTCCCCTACAAGCAATTCTTCTGAGGTCCTCACTACTCATCAATACCAAATCTAAAATGGCACCCCTCTTGTTGGTTCAGTAACTATTGGGTGAAGGAATCCGTCAGCTATCACATCCAGGAAAATCTGGGCCCCATTATTACTACTAGCATTTGTCTTCCAGTCCACGTCTGGGACGTTAAAGTCTCTCATAATCACACAGTTCCCAGTTGTATTTACTTCATTAAAAGCCTTAAAGAGGTCTCCATCCATGCCCATATCAGATCCCGGTGGTCTGTAGCACAGCCCAAGTATTATCCCAGGGGAAACTCTGGTAGCTTTCTTCCCCACTGTGATTTTTACCCAGACAGACTCTGTCTTATCTGTTCCATCACTTCTAATTTCTTTACAAGCAGACGCATGTAAAGGCCCACTCAACCTCTCCTATTTTCAGCTCGGTTTGTGGGCTCCTGTGCCACTGCAGCTGCCAGCTGCTTGATATTGCTTCGTAGATGGATTACAAGGGAATCTCAGAGACCAAAACACCTCTGCCTTTAACATGTTTCCTCGTCACCCCTAGGGTCAGGTGATCAGCCATGTCCAGCAATGGGCATGGTTTCCTCCACTCGAGTCAAATGAGCGTCGTCTTAGCCGGTACTCAGGCCAATCCATTGTTCCTGTATGCATCTCTCTGCTGGTGAATGATGAGTCGTGCAGGCTGGAAATGCCCTGGGAATTAACTTCTAGAGTCACAGTTTGCACCTGCCTATTGTGTTGGCCAGACACCCCGTTTTGGAGCTCTCGGCAAGCAGTAGGGTAGAGCATGGAAGAGGGAGCAGAGAAAAGAATATTCCTCCCTTGCAGACACAGGTGGGGGCACAGAGAAAGCAGAGGGAAGGTTGTGTTTAGCACTACTGAGCAGTCCCAAGACACATTAGAAAATCAGCAGAGAATGATTATCATCTGGTAGCACCAGCTGAGATCAGATCCCCTCTCCTGGGCACACTTACTGACACAGGAGGAGGCAGACCCTTCCCCAGGGTGTTTACAGACTAAATAGACGGGACAAAGGAAGGATCATTTTGCAGAGGGGGAACCAAGGTAGAGAGAAGGGAAGTGACTTACCAAGGTCACACCCAGTTTACGGCTGAGTTGGGAGTTGAATTCATAGCGCCCTCGTCCCAGTCCAGTGTCTTACCTACAAGACCAGCTTTTCTCAACTCGATAAGCCAGAGACTTGGCATATTCTGATGTTTTTGCCCCAACCACCCAGCACTCCGGCAGCATAGAGTTGTCACTGACTGAACCATTGAAATAATATAGAAGCCAAATTACAGCCACGACACCTACTGCACCAGCAGCCTTTCAAGGATACCCTCCGCATATAGCTCCTACCACCCCGAAAATCAAAGGGGTGCCTGTCAGGCTGAGGAAAGATGTTTCACGGTTCCAGCAGGAGAAAGGCCTTAGTGTTGTTCCCAGACATCTCACTGTTATACAAATTCACACTTAGGCTTTGAAGGATCAAAATTTCATCACACAAACCGCAGAGGACACAGCTGTGTGTTCAGTTCTGCCGGACACCGAGCGTCACTAAAGGTGCCAGGGCCCCCTTACCTTCTGTCATTGTAACTAACACAATACATGACGTTCTGCACTCTCCATCCTTCATGCTAATGAGGCCAATCGGCATTCAAGCCTTCTGGCAACTCCTTAGACCCCTTTTCAGTTGCTGAGTTTCCACAATAACTTTTCCTTTGACTAATCTCTCTGTAGATCTTCAAGCATCTTCGGCAGTCAGAAAAGCTCAGTGAACGTTTGGAATCGTTAGGAAAGGGACAGATAATGAGACAGAAAATATCGTATTGCCTCTCTATAAATCCATGGTACGCCCACATCTTGAACACTGTGTGCAGATCTGGCCGCCGCATCTCAAAAAACATATATGGGGATTGGAAAAGATACAGAAAAAGGAAACTAAAATAGTTCAGGGTATGGAACAGGTTCCATATGAGGAGAGATTAATAAAACTGGGACTTTTCAAATTAGAAAAGAGACGACTAAGGCGGGATATGATGGAGGGCTATAAAATCATGACTGGTGAAGAGAAAGCAAATAAAGAGGTGCTATTTATTCCTTCTCATAATACAAGAACTAGGGGTCACCAATGAAATGCATAGGCAGCGGGTTTAAAATGAACAAAAGGAAGTATTTCTTCACATGACGCACAGTCAACCTGTGGAACTCTTTGCCAGTGGCTGTTGTGAAGGCTAAAATTACAACAGGGTTAAAAAAAGAACTAGCTAAGTTCATGGAAGATAGGTCTATGGCTATTAGCCAGGATGGGCAGGGATGCAAAACCAAGGATGCTCTGAAGTGTCCCTAGCCTCTGTTTGCCGGAAGCTGGGAGCGGGCGACAGGGGATGGGTCACTCAGGTTGACTGTTCTGTTCATTCCCTTTGAAGCACCTTCATTGGCCACTGTTGGAAGCCAGGATACTGGGCTAGATGGACCATTGATTGGTCTGACCCAGTATGGCCATAACAACATAAGGGTCTTATTATCTGTTTCTCTCCGCTTTTTTCCAAAATGAAGTCAGTGCTCGTAAAAGGTGTTGGAGCAGTCGCTCTGTTTATCCACTGAACAGGTAGACAATGGTGCTATAAGCTTCTCACATCACTGCCCCTAACCCTAGCCCTGAAAGAGGGAGTTACACTTACTTGACATCCATTAAATCTTGGTTTCACTGCTGAGATAAGAAAATAAAGCCTGCCAGTTATGCAAGGGACATGGGCACCTGAAAGTAGACTGAGGCTAGACCGTTTCAGACAGGCCCACTGGATACTGTGTCAAAACACACAAGTCATGACTTGTCAGGTGGATTTTTCTGACCTTCCCCAAATCCAGTAGTTAGGAACGTATGGTCCATGCCAGGATTGTCTTTTATTATCCAGCTCCTCCCCGCACAGAGAGATGTCACTTTGAGCACAAAGTTCCACCAGTCCTGTTTATCCTGGATCACACTTCACATTCAACGTGTTGTTAAGTCCCCGTATTTCCCTTTCTGAGTAGCGTTTGACAGAGGGATTCTTTCGGTTGGCCTTCTTGGCGTGTTCGATCAGTAATGACTCCACAGTGAAGGTTGTAACTAGCTTTCTACTTTAGGGTGGATTTTCACCATATGCTTCACAGCCACTTTTAACCTCCTCAAAAAACCTGATTTTCACCTACGTTTTGCCATGCATGTTCTTTTCCCATGGAAGATTTTTTTTAATTATTTTTTGTGTGCAAAATTTGAAATGTCTTAGGTAAGGCATCTTGGAGCTAGAACGGTATGACACATGAGAGATTGTTTTCATTCTGGGGGGGATTGCCATCTTGAGCTGGCCTAGGAACTTCAGCCTCCTTGATTCAGTTGTGCTCAATGAGAACTAGTGTCTTAGAATACTTTTAGGAACGTTGGGCCACTCAGGGTATGCCTACATTGACAGTGGCAAAGTCGCCATCGTCAGATCCACCTTTCTGGATCAATTGAGAGGTCAGTGTAGACCCGCTCAATCCATCAGGAAGTCGACGCTGGTAAACCATGCCCTCAAATGGCGTAGCGCTGTGTCGACAGGAAGTGTGCAGTACAGTGCAGTAAAGATGGTATGCAGAAGGGAAGCGCATCAGTCTGCGTAACTTGCGCAACTCCCATCAACTGCCGCCGAATTTCCAGGTAAATATAGCCCAGGGCGCAGGCTGAGTTCTTTGGATCGTTGAGAGCTTCATGGGGTCTGGGCACAGCTTACACATTTTCATGGGTCTCCTTTGAGAGTTCAGTGAGAACTACCCTGTTTCCCCGAAAATAAGACCTACCCCGAAAATAAGCCCTAGCATGATTTTTCAGGATTTTTGGAGTATGCTTGAAATATAAGCCCTACACCAAAAATAAGCCCTAGTTACAGTTTACAAGCGGTTCACAAATAAAGGTCCCCATACACTTTGTTGTTCATGGAAAAAAATAAAACATCCCCTGAAAATAAGCCCTAACCCATCTTTCAGAGCAAAAAATAATATAAGACCCTGTCTTATTTTCGGAGAAACACGGTATATGGAGGCTACTGCACAGCATTTTAGAAGACACTGAGGCTTAGATTTTCAAAGCCACCTAGGAAACTTGGATACTCAAATCCAATTGAAACTGGTGGTAACTGGCCCCCCAGATCCCTTAGATAGCTCTATAATGCTCAGCTTTAAGGCATAGTTAGCGTTGTTTTTAAAATAGAATGATTAGTGCAGCAAACACAGGGTTGAGTCCCAGAGTTTAAAGGCCAGAAGGGATCACTAAATCTAATCTGACCTCCTGTCCATCGCCTGCCACCAACACCATCCAGCACCCACATACTAAACCCAATAACTGAAATTAGACCGAAGTATTACAACTCACTTGGCTGCTAGGTTGGTCCATAGATGGCGATGGCCCACGCCGGTACTTTGCCCTTCTCTGGCACCTTCTACCTGAGGATCTCAAAATACTCTACAAACATTGATGGATAAAGCCTCCCAACAGTCCTGGGAGAGGGGGAAAGATTATCCACATTTGACTGGTGGAACAGCAAGATTAAGGCCAAAGATTTTAAAAAGTAGCTACTGATTTTGGGTGCCCACCCTCGGATATCATGGGCCTGATCTTTATATGGGCTAAATATTCACAACTCCAGCTCAAAGCTAAGTGGAGTTGCCAGTGCTGAGCACTTCAGAAGATCAGGCCCCAGGGGTCTCAAGCTGGGCACTCAAAAAAGCAAGGCACTCAGATTTAGATGCTTGAAAACTTCAGCCTCAGTGATTTGCCCAAGGGCTCTCAGGAAGCCTGGGATGAAGCCAGGTCTCAGATTCAGGTGGTCTCCCTCCCACTCCTGTGCGTTAACAAGATCATCTTCCCTGCTACCAGTTCATCGAAAGAAGGAGGAATCAGGTTTGTCCTTAGGCAAGAGTCATAAGCCTGTTGCCTCTAGCATTCTCCATCAAAACCAGGGGTGTAACAAACAAACACAATAATCTGCAGCCTTGATCTTTTACAGCTTGGCATTTTTATTTCCACTTAAGCAATACACAAGATAGATGGCTCGGTGGATGTACTTGGCAGTGTTTTAAAATGAAATAATTGATCTAGCAGATGAAAATTATTAAATCCACAGGTTAGCATAGCATCTGGGAGAATGGGACTTTTTCTGCCTGAGGGAACTCCGGCAAATAGGAATGCTTCAGCAAACCAGGTTATTACCCAATAAAACCATCTCGTCACAAACGGAGACATGCTGGTAAATAACTGTGATTGGGAACAGCATGGGGCTGAAACACTGGGGTTCCAGCTGCACTTTCTGATCAACCATATAATTCCATGGCGGGGCCCTCCTGAGTTTGCTGTGAACGTGCTCGAAGGACAAACGGCAGTGAGAAAATAATGAGCCATGCCACCAGACTGCCATAATACACCGAACCCGCCACACTCAGCTTCCATTCCTAGCTCCCTCACTGGCCTTGTCTACGTGAGCATTTTTCTTCAGATGTCACCCTGTTACAACACCCTGGCACTGAGTGATAGTCTAGGCAAGCTGCTGGTGTTTCAGCCTCTGCACAGGACAACATGACAGTGAGGTTGAGATGCTGAGGGCCGGTCCAGGCTAGCATCCACCGCTACTCTAGCATTCACTGCTATTATCCCTCTTGGCGCTTGTGATGGAGTGTCCACCCCACACGAGACTGGATGGGGTTGAGGTGGCCAGGTGGGCCAATTAACTCCTCAGGCTGCACCGGGAAGAGGAGCCAGGGAGCAGGAGTTGATTAAATGAGGCTCAGCTGGACAGGAACAGGAGGAGGCCGTATAAAACCCAGCAGCTGAGAGCAGAACGGGGCTGCAGGGAAAGAGTCTGCAATCACTCCCTGGGAGAAGGGAGGTGTGCTTGGGGTACAGAGCGAGGTAACCTACACTCACTCTGTGGAGGAGGGAATTTGGTCTGGCAAACCCAGAGAAGGGGGAGTGCCAGAAAGGTAGGAAAGGCTCAGGGAAAAAGTAGCAAGGTATGGGATAGAGCAGACCTTGGCTGCTGATGGGAGGACCCCTGAGATGAAACCTGGGGCAGAGGGTAGCCCCGGATTCCCCTACTAGCCCCTGGGGAAGTGGCATGGACTGGACAGTGGCGAGCAGCCTGCCTTGGACAGTTCACCTTGGAGGATACCCCAAGTTTTTTGATACCCCAGAAGGGGAGGACCATCGTGTCCCGGTCAGAGGGCCAAGTCATGAACAGGATGCGGCAGCTCCTGGAGAGAATGGGGCTGCAGGAAAAGATAGGACGACAGGTGGGGAGACCACCAGAGGAGGGCGCAGTAGCCTGGAAAGCGCTAACCCCCAGAGCAGCCAGGAGGAGGCACCCTCGCGGTGAGTGGACCCCATGACAGAGCTGTACAGGTTGGGAAACTTAAAGAAAATAGCACGACCCTGGACAAGTCACTTGGGGCTCAGTTGTGCACAGCTCCAGCCAGGAGTGCTGTTGAAATACACACACACACCCCAGTGAGAACAGTGGGAGACACAATTGCTCCTGGCGTTTCCCCAGCGGGATGGGGAGCACACCTGCTTCTACAGCAGTGCTGGATGCTTCCTCCGGCATATCTAGCCAGTTTCAGTGTGTAAGCGTCTACGGGTCATGGCCTCACCTTCTCTCCTCCCTCGTTGCAGTGATGAGGATCTCCATGAACACTCAGAAGAACCAGACGCTGAATTAGTTCCTGGCTTCATTGCAGGGAGGACAATGAAAAGGGAAGCTTCTTGGCCCAGACCCACAAAGGTATTTAGGCAGCTAATTCACAGTGATTTCCATGGACGTGAGAAGCCTAAATAGCTGTGAGGCGCTTGGCCCTTGTGTATGTGTGAAGAGCAGCTGAGTCCAGCCTAACCCTTAACGTCTCTGTGCCCTAGTTTACCTGGACCCACTTCGTTGCTCTGGCAGGACTCCAATGAAACTGAGGGGGTTGCAGCATGGCACTAAGTGATCAGATGGGTCAGCGATGCCCACAAGGGAAGCGCAGAGACCGACAGGTCACCTCAAGGACCTCAAGGAGTAGAAACAATCCTATTGACTTGCCTTTCAGGGGCACTGCAAAACTTTGCGAATGTTGGTAAAGCACAGAGAGATTCTCAGAAAGCAGATGACAACTTTGGTAAGTACAAAATATTCATCTCACATTCAGCTAAATCTATCACTGGAAAATCCCTGCCAGGACATTGCGTTAAAATACCGCAAACAGCCAAGCTATTTAATTTTAAAAGAAATCCATGTGAATTTAAAAGAAATCCAGCTTTAACAGACTGCCGCAGTGATGTTCAAGTGGCTTCCACATTTGTATTTCCCTTCTCAGCAAAATTGATGGCATCTGACAAGGAACCAGCCACTCGCTGCGTTTTTGCCAAGTGAAAAGCTCAGTTTGTGTGCATATCAGCTCCATCTTTCTATTAAAAAGCAAAAACAAAGTGAATTTGGAAAGCAATCCCTCCCTGGCAGAGCAGATGCCATCTGTTATGAGCTGCTGGATGTCAGCTCCCTTGGCCAAGCCGTCTTGGGCTGCAATCTCTTCAGCTCTTGGGAATTCATTTGGGTCAGTGCTTTGAGGGGAGAGGACATCGTGGTGCTGAAGGGAGGCCTGCTGGGTTAATTGGAAGCTAGCACACCCTCCCTGCCGCCCCAAGCCAGCACTGAGTAAATACTGCAGCATATTTCTAAGGGTGGCTGCTGGTAATACAGCCTTTTGGAGGAGACGTAAAATTGAAGTCCTGACCACACATGGTCATTTCAGATCCCACTGGCCTTTTTATAAGAGGAAGGGTGTCAGTCAAATTTCAGCCTGGATAATTACGTTGTGTCTCACTGAATTCCCTCCGCGGTTTCAGACACAAGATATCTCCACTTTTATGTCTTACACTACGATAGAGTGTTGCTGTGTGCTGTTAAAAAGCTGATGCATACCACCCCAGAGGAGCCAAGTGACTGCACTTTGCTGAAGGGAGGGAAAGGCCCTGCTTTGACATCTTGGGCAAACTACTTTCCCTCTCTCTGCCTCAGTTTCTCCACCTGTAAAATGAATATACTTGCATACCTAAAAGAGTCACTGTGGGGCTTAATTAAAAGGCTTTGAGACCTTGCAATAAATGCATTATGGCAATGCAAATCATTATGACACATCTGCAGACAATTATGTTCTTTCCATTAGTCATTGCTCAGCCAACCTGTTCCTATTTACCGCTATTTCTTCATAAAATCTATCCCTTCAGAGCCCTTATCATTTTGTTGCTGTTTTCCACAATTCTTTCCTGTTAGTAGACATCTTCCCAGTACAGAATAGGCCAACTCAGAAGGTAACATTCTGGAACTGGTCTCACCAGAACCACATAGAGATTTTATTTTAATTCCATCATCAGAAAGTCTGGTAAACAGGATTTCTGCTGGGGAACATATCAATCAATGTTAGAGTACCATGAGGCATGCTCAGCAGGAAAAGGCCATTTTTATGGTTCTGAGAATGTAAACCAATTAAATTCCAAGAAGCAGCGGAAATTAGGATTGGTCCTATTTATTTTTAAGCCTAACCCACAGAGGTGTTAGTATCAGATTCTGTGTTGCTACAAAAACAGCATCCCCGGACACTCTCCATCATCACCACAGTGTAAGACTAATATTGTTGCAAATGAAACACGAGTGCCAACAAATTTAGAGAAGGTTCTGCTCACCTGGCTCACTTTGGAAGGCCGCTTGGCTCGGGTCTGACTCTAGGACTGTCATAAATAGCGGTGTTCCCAGTACCTGACACTTCTAATTAGCCAGGCTGGGTTAATGAAGTGCTTTATTTCTTATTTGCATACATTCCTCACACAGGCCTCTGTCTGGTTCAAGTGGCATTCATCGTAAATCTCTAATTGCATTTTTCTTCAGCTCTAAGCTCTGTTTATTTCTGTAGTGCCCTAGCGAGGCTGGTGCTTTACAGCCAGAAAAGATGACATTGGAAAGTTATCATTTAACACCTTCATCCCTCAAGCACTCCCAGCGAGGCATTGTGCTTATTGCTCCGTGGCATGAGTCACCACAGTCAGCGTTTGCAGGGTCGGACCCTCTGGTTAACGTGCACAGATGAAGAAAATTAGGAAGGGCGTGTGACGGGGTCCCCGGGGTGCAGCCTGGATTGTTGGACACAGAGCCCTCCAAAGGCACCAACTTGGGCTGCCTCTGAGACCATTTGATGCTGTCAAACTCCAAACCTCTGACAAGCTCTGCACTGACAGCCATCCACAGGCAGGGACACACCCAACAATGACACACGAATGATCTCCCAGCTGCTCATGAACCATCAATAGAGAGGCTTCAGCCAATTCCCCCCAGCTCCCCAGCCTTGCACCCCAGAACTGGAGCACTTTGTACCGGTCAGCAGCCTGGCCAGTGTAAGCTAGTTAGCCACTCCAGCAAAAGAGGAGTGGACATGCAACAACCTTTGGTAACCTGAGCTGAGGTTTCCCAAGCACTTCAAGCAAACACACTGGTTTAGGTAACATATAAAACAGATTTGTTAATTATGGAAAGTTAATAAGTGATTTTAAGTGCTTATAAGTAGGAAGCATAGAGCTCAAAGTTGGTTACTTAAGAAATAAAAAATAAATTTGCAGTCTGAGTTCTACAAATGAAGCAGGATTTGAATCAAGCCATGTCTCACCCTGACAGATGGTACAATCTGATTTCTCTCCCTCAATACACAAGCTGGGTTACCTTCCAGCTTTGGGCCACCCTTCCCCAGTTCAAAGTCTTTGTCCTCCAGCGGTTGAGATGGGGGGGGAGAAAGTGACAATGTCACTGTTTCTCCTTTTATACCTTCTCTTAGCTGCCAGAAAGATCCTTGCTTTAACATTGGGTTTAGGCAGTTCCCGTGGGCCAGGTGGTCTCCATTGCCTACGTGCCTTCTCTCTGGGTTGGCCATTGGGAGAGTGGGTTCCCTTTAATGGGCCACCAGCACTGTGTGGGCAGTGGTGGCAACTACTTTGTTGTAACTGAAAGGCTGGTTTTGGGGATTCCAATCTTCCCCATGTATTTCAGTTACACACACCTGGCAAAACTTCATAACTTCGCACACACTGACAGCACATTCAATCCAACAGGATACTCATGTTCAACAGATCAAGACTTTTGAAATGATGCTGCACAAAGCAGACATTGTGCAAAATATATGATCATAACACAGTGGTGAATATGGAGGTTCCAGGGACAGAGTGGCACCGGGCACATGAGAATTTGAATTGGTTGGTGCAGCAGATGTCTTGGCAGGTCTGATTTTGGGGCCAGACTCTCTGGAGAGGTAGGGGTGCAAGAACAGCTCTGTGTCTGGGAAGCCCTGCCCTGGCAGCCCTCATGAGCATGCTCTAGTTGGAACAGGGGCTTAAAAGGACTGTTCAGCACAGCAGTGTGGCGGGCAGAGAGAGAGAGACAGACCTGCACTCACTGCTATGGCAGGACTAGGCCAGGAGAAGGGCTGCAGATATCAAGATTCCCTCACCTGCAGAGACCCATGGGCCAGGTCAAGGGACCAGCCATGATGCCCTCGAAGGAGGGACAACACGGTAGAAAGAGCCCCCGGGAGGGTGGTAGCTGGACTGCAGGGAGTGAACGCTTTCCTTACCATGCCCAAGAGGGCCCCTGGATCATAACATGGTGGAGTGGGAGGGCCTTGGTTTCCTTGCGCTCTACTGCTAGGCAGGGCTGCTGCCACTGGCTCTAACCACTAGGCAGGGTCTCACCCACTCACACTAACCTAAATCTCCCTTGCTGCAGATTAAGCCCATTGCGTCTTGTCCTACCTTCGATGGACACGGAGAACTATCGATCCCCGTCCTCTTTATAACAGCCCTTCGCAGAGCTGAAGCCAGATATGTGGTCCCCCCTCGGTCTTCTTTGCTCAACATTAAACATGCCCAGGTTTTTTTCAACCTTTCCTCACAGGACAGGTTTTTCTAAACCTTTCATCATGTTTACTGCCTTCCCCTGGACTTTCTCCAATTTGCCCACATCTTTTTTAACATGTGACACCCAGTTCTGGACACAGTATTCCAGCTGAGGCCTCACCAGTCCTAAGGAGCAGGCAATTACTGCCCATGTCATACATACAACACACCTGTTAATGCACCGTGGCATGATACTAGCTTTTTTCGCAACTGCATTACATTGTTGACTCACGTTGACTTTGTGATCCACTATAACCCCCAGGTCCGCTTCTGCAGCACTCCCACCTAGCCAGCTATGTCCCCATTTTGTAGATGCGCATTTGATTTTTCCTGCCTAAGTGAAATACTTTGTGCTTGTCTTTACTGAATTTCATCTTGTTGATTTCAGATCCAATCGGACAAGGTCGTTTTGAATTTCAAAAATTGTCCTCCAAAGTGCTGGCAACCCCTCCCGACTTGGTGTTATCTGCAAATGTTATACGCATACGCTTCCCTCCATGAGCCATGAAATCCATGAAAATATTGATGGAAAATGTCCCGGGACTTTAATGGGGGGAGAAGGGGAGCATCGCCTGAGTAAAGATGGCAGGATCAGACCTTCTGGTTTTACAGTAAGTTGTAGAGTGGTACTAAATAAATGTGCGTTGGTATATGGATGAGAGCATTATGGGAAGAGGGGGTTGGAGGGTGGGTGGAAAGCTAAGCTCTAAGAAGTTTCTAATCACTGTTTTAATCACCCTCAAAGTCTCAATCTGTCCTTGAGCCTGCTCCTTGGAAAACAGTGTAATAATTATATTTATTATTAACAAGTGCCCTTTACAGACGATATATTCAAGAATCGCTTCACACAGCACTGAAATGCAGTCAGCGTCGGCCTTGAAAGCAGCAGTTGTTTAACTGCGCAAAGCAACCCCGCCCACCAGGTTAGGACAGGAAGCAAAGGAGATTTCTGTACCAAGTCTGAACTGCCGAAATAAGCTGCCTGAGCTGAAATCTGTCCAGGACACCCCTGGCTAAGAACGCCTGCTCTTGTGAAATGTGCCTTGGGATCTTTACTAATCACGTACAGGCAGGAGCTTGGTTGGGCATCACACGCAAAAAGCTGGCAGGGCCCAGGAGAGCTGCAGAGGCAGCGCGCTCAGCCCCTGAATATCCAGAGCTGCTTTGCAGTGACCTCTTTCAGCTAAGAGCAGCACTGATGAGAGCCACAGGGGTTTGTGGCCAGCTCTCCTCAGCCGAAGAAAGGTCACTCAGCAGGGTGCCCAGCTAGCGAGTGTGAAAAAACGGGACGGGAGAGGGGGGGGGGAAATAGGCGCTTATGTAAGACAAAGCCCCAAATATTGGGACTGTCCCCATAAAATCAGGACATCTGGCAATCACCGAGTCAAAGCCCCTGACAGCAATTTGAGATCGCCATCACGCTGGCAGATCTGCCGGGGCAGAAGGGGGAAGCCGGTGTGTGTGGTGCATGGGGAAGACTCGGAAGGGGTGTGAGGTGTTGGGGGGGGAGAGTATCTGTGTAAGCATGGGGAGCCCTTGCATGGGGAGAGTAGAAGGAGCTGTGGTTTGAGGGAGCGTAGGGAAGGGGGTTGGGGCGAGCAGTGAAAGGGGGAAGGCGTGGAGAGCCGCTGTGTGGGGAGGGGCTGCTGTGTGGGAAAGCATAAAGGAAAGTGTGTGTGGGGGGGGATAATGCCATTGTGTGGTGAGGGCAAAGGGGACCAGGAGGGAGGAGGCCTTTCTGAGGCAGCCAGAGCCAGAGGGCGCAGTAGTCAGGGGCGAGACGGGAAGGGACAAGCTAGGGGCAGATTTCTGGCAGGGCTGGCAGATTTCCAGCCCAGTGAGCGGCACTGCCAGCGTGACGAGATCCAAACTCAGGAGTCGGGCCCCAGAAAGCATGAGCTTGGCCCCAAAGACCCTGCCACGTTAGAAAAGGAGGAGAGTGTGTGTTTTTACGTCGGTCTCTTGCTTTTTGAACTCCCCCGCCTACCCACCGGGCGTGCGCACGGGACGGTTCGTGTCGCCCTCTCTCCACAGCCGCTGCATAAGGTGAGTTTTGGCCCCTGTGGCAGGAGCTCTCGCCCCCACGTCTGCCCCTCTCCTGCCCAGCATTAATCCAGCCTCTCTCAGCTCTGTCCCCACCCAACCCCCTCAATCAGCCCCCCAGTTCAGCCCCCAGCCCCCTTCATCACCACCCCATTTGTTCAGCCCCCTACCCCATCGACCCCACTGCCCTTAGTTCACCCGCCCAGCACTTACCCCATCGGCCCAGAACCCACCATCAATACACCCGCCTTGCAGCCCCCAGGCCATAGTTCAGGCCCCCGCCCTCCCCCCCCAGCTTCACTTCTGCTCCTCTTAGGGGTCTACACCCTCCCTAGGCCTGGGGGGGCTGCAGTGGAGCCCCTCTCCCATTTCCCAGGCTGGCAGGGGAGGCCCAGCTGCTCAGGGCTGACACCAACCAGGGCCGGCTGACAGGGGAACCGACCCTACCGGGGGCCCATAAGAAGGGGCTCCCACTGTCATCCCCAGGCAGCTGACAGCTGGAGCACCAACGGGGGCTGGCTGGGGCCCCGGCTCCTGCTGTCAGCCCTACACCCCCCCCGGCAAGGAGGGGCTTCTGTTATCAGGCGCAGCTGAAAAAGAAATCCTGCCATTTGAGAGGCCTACCACGAGACCGTGAGTCGGGCTTAACCTTCCTTAGAACGTGCATGATCAAGTCACGAGAGTGGGATGTCTGCATTAACCCCCATTCGCCAGTCTGCCCCCCGGTCAGCACGAGGAGGGCCCGGAGGAGGGGGAAAAAGTCGCCCGCAGACATAGGCGGAGAAAGAGCAATGTGCCATCTGCCAGTCAGCCGAAGGCCACGGCGCTGGGTTGCCGGGGAACCAAGATGGGAGCAGTTCCCCCCCTTCCTCCGATAACCCCACTTGTATCAACAGCAGGAGAGGTCCGTGGTGCAGAGCAAGGGCCGAGCCCCGGGACACGGCTCCATAGCGGGATGGCAACACGGCTCCGCAGCCACTGCGAGAGCCACCCTCGGCCACGTCTCTCAGTCAGGCATTCGTCGCTTGGTGCCTGGATTCCTGCAGCATGCTCCCCACCGTGGTCTCAGTCGTGCCTCTCCACACAACCCGCTGCGCAGAGTGTGGTGCCCCACGCCCACATGCACCCTGCAGCTCGAGGCACTCTCAGCCTGGCCTCTCCAGCTGGAGCCATAGCTACCTCCAGGAGCTGCCGCTCCAGTTCTCTCTGCCAGTGCAGGCCTACGCCCAGTTCCCTTCTTGCCTCCTCTGCTGGAAGCTGACCCTTAGCTGGCACCAGCCCAGCTCCACAGAGCATCTGCCAACCTTGCTAATTCCCTACCTCAGTTTACTCATCTCATCTCTGCTGCCTGTAATCAGTGAGCTGTCGGCCGCTTCCCCCCATGCTGGCCTCTACTATTCAATGCTCTACTTGTCTGCTGTCCCCACCTGCCCTCGCACCATCCCAGTGTGAGGTTACCCAGGACTAGGACTGGAGAGATTCTTGAGAGATCTCTATGAACCATTAACATTAATGCTTCCCGTCCCCCAGCACTTTCCAGCTGCACAAAAAACAGATCCATCCTCACAACACCGGTGGAGGGAGAGCAGCATTAGTAACCCCATTTTACAGACAGTGAAACCAGGGGATTAGAAGTCAAGTGACTTGACTAAGGTCACAAAAGGAGTCAGTGGCAGAGTCCAGGCTACAACTCAGGAGTCCTGTATGCAGCCCCACTAGGCCAAGCGGTTTTAAAAGTCAATGCATTGCATTCTGCTCCCAGAGAAGAGTCCTATCAAATTGATTAAAGACGAAGCCAAGAAGGCGCTATGGGAATGTAACAGAGTTCCAGAAGAAATATTCTCCAAACTCCGGAATGATACCCCATTCAATTGGCTGGGTTAAAACCTCTATAACAGGCATATAATAATGCTGTTAAATTCTGTAGGGTTTAGAGTACGTTTGAAATACCCCCTGTTGGGTTTATTCCTACTAAATTCTATGGGACTTATGGAAAAGGGTGAAACCAAACTAAGTGAATCTTCTCTCCCCACAAGGCGGTTACAAGCTAGCATCCTTTGTCCCCACAGACAGGATCCCCGAATGTTTTACCGTGCAAGACTAATGGTGGGTTATGGTGTAAGTTACAGAAACCAGCAGCAATAGAAAGGCATTTCAATGCAGAGAGACGTCAGTGATCTGC
Source organism: Mesoclemmys tuberculata (assembly GCA_007922155.1). Taxonomy (NCBI): domain Eukaryota; kingdom Metazoa; phylum Chordata; order Testudines; family Chelidae; genus Mesoclemmys; species Mesoclemmys tuberculata. Next base: position 82,756 of record ML675720.1, on the reverse strand, counting down.
CACATAGCCAGTCACACAGGGGCAAAGACAGAGGGACCAACAAGGGACAGAAGAGGGATTGTCAGAAAAGAGGCAGAGAGCTGGTGAAGCTGAGAGTCCCAGTAAGGCTGTTCCAGATGGCAAACGCTGCTGGGGAGAAGGCTATTGCGTCAGGAGGGCTGGAAGTGTAGGCCAGAGCAGGAGCCACCCACAGAGAGTTTTAAGGACAAGAGGGGCTAAGTCATGAACCAGGAGAACAAATGCAATGGACCAAATTCACCACTGGGTTTCCTGCGGTTCCACCAGGCATCTGGTCCCCAGTTCAGAGCTCCCCAAGCCAGTCTGGAGCCAAATTCACAACACTGACCTTTTGGGCATGTTAAATTAGTCACAGAAATAAGCAGAAGAGGCAAAAGCTTGATATGATGGCGGCTTCTTTCCTTTAAGCTCTCTCTGACGTTCTGTAACCTCGGTTTCGAGGTTCCCTATTACAGGTGACAACAAAAGAAGCAGCCCGTCCGTGTGGGACGGAGACATATCTGAGTGTCAAGTGAGTGATACGCTTTGGAATGCGGCACAGTGCAGCAGAAAGAATTGAATTGCATCCTGCATGCACCTTCTGCAGCCGTGTCCTCATGGCACAAAGCAGTGGTGTGGGCACAGTGGGAATGACTATGTAGAATTGGGAGATGGGAAATCCAGAATGCAAGAGGATAGGGCAAACTGATTGCTGGGAACTGTTTGTCCGAGTCAAATGCCACCGTTCGCTGCACATCACATTTTATGGATGACTGGCACATAGGTCATCCTATCCTATCCTTTGCGGCACATAGGTGCAAAGTTGGCTGGGGCGTTAAGTCGGTTTAACAACATTATGTTCCAAGATCAACCATAAAGATTTATTCAGCTGAAATAGCTTTGCGCAGCAGTAACCCATTGATTTATCCATCCAGAGATAGCAAAAGCTGCAGAGTGAAATGTGTAGGAGACAGAAAGTCGTTCATGTTTTACTTCTGGTTTCATTCTGTAGCTTTTTCATGTTTGGAATATGTGTAAAGGACCTTTGGGAACACTTGTAAGTGGTGTCTTCAGAGGACTCATACACGTTTTTAATCACACTTCTCCCCCAATCTGTCAGAGTTTTAGACTTATTTAACCAGGCCTCTGTTTATTGTGATATCAATTTCACAAAAGTAATTTGAATCAGTTTAGATGTCTAAGGAACTGATTTGCAGATGGAATCAGGTGCATATCAGGGCCTGATTTTCAAATAGACACACAAATTTGGCCCCTGCAATTAGTTGTGGGTGCAATTTAGCTCATTTAAGTATCTGATTCCCTGCATTCACTTACAGCTCGGATATTCAATGACACAAATAGCGCTAGCAAATAATTGCAAACACAAAAATGGAGGCCAGCGTTTAGAATTCTGGCCCTAAATGTGAATTAATAAGCAGAATCTGTTGCATTTACACAGCTGCTTTGATCTGAAAACACAGGCTTTACCCATAATTCACTGCAAACACTTAACTAAGGGCTACTGTAGATTGTACCATTCTTGTGTGAATGTGCAAAGGGCATGGGGAAGACACAAAGAGCCCCTTTGTTCTCTTGAACACAGGAACTACTCCTCCTAGCATCTGGGAGGGCACAAGACACACGACAGGCAGAAGGAGGAGGTCAGGCTGGCCAGGTACAGAGAAAGGAGCAGGCTGCCTGAAGTCTGGATAGCGATTGAAACTGGAACTCCCCCAAAGTCCGAGGCTGTCACAGATGAGTGCAGGAAACGCCAGCAGGCATCTCAAATGAAAGCGTGGTCCCCAGGGGTGTCATTTCATCAGCTGTCTATAGTGAAGGGGCGTGGCCTGTCTTCGAGACGGACAAGGAGGACACCCAACCCACCCCCAGTGGGTGGAACTAGAACAACCACACCCACTCTAGCAGAAGCAGAGGGGTGGGGCTGGAAATATAAAGGGAGAACCCCACAGCTGGGTGGGGCCAGAGCCGCTGGGGAAGAAGGACGTCTCTCCGCCACCACTGGAGCTGCCTGCTGCCGGGGACGCTGAGGAGTTGCTGGAGCTGCACCTGATTGTCTTCTCCAAGGAGACCAATGACAACCCCAAGAGCCACCTGCCCTATGGTGAGGTGGTAGGAAGTAGCCCAGAGAGAGCGGACAATAGTCTGACTGTGTTGTAGCCTGGCACTCGGGCATCGTGGTTTGGATGGGACCCGTTGACCCAGTGCCGGAACCTTCCACTACTGTTAGGGCCCTGGGCTGGGACACGGTGGAGTCAGGTGGGCCCGCATCCCCCTACCCTCTGCCACCCATCCCAGAGGTGGCAGCTACCCCACGACAGGTTAGCAGGCCTGCTTGCATACCCTTGCCCAGCCTGCCCGATGGCCCAGGCCATAGACAGCTACTTGCCCTGCCCTGCCTGCAGACTAGACCCCGAAGACAGCTAATTCCCCCATTTTTGAGCCGGTCTCTTCAGGGGCCACAGCGAGGGTGCATGGCCCCCCTCCCAGACAGACACGGAGGGGTAGCCCTGACCCCTTACAGTGCCATTATGAAACAAGTTGCGGCAAGTCTTAGAAAATCTGTGATCTGACAATATCCTAATCCCCTGTGACCTCACTGACCCAGTTCCGATGGGACTGATTTGATCTCAGGCACATCTGGTTCCAGCTGGGAGAGCAGACGAAGGAAAGGGCATGTCAGGTGCTGGCAGGAATGATTCTCGGTAACACAGATTGGGACATGACCCACTGATGTAACAGTGTTTTGATCAGTGGATGTTCTTTGGCATAGATTTTGGAACCTGTTGGTTCAGCAGATGTGTTTATGGCTTCTTCACAACTTCCTCCTGCAGACACACCTGAGTGAATACCATGACATTATAATTCTATCAGAGCAAGGTACTTGCATTACATATACACGGCACTGATGTGTCAACATCTGAGAAAACTCTCTCCTGCATACTGCAGCATGGACCAAATTCAACCCTGCTCTGTCTTTCCTGCCCTCAGTGGCATACAGCAGGGATTAGTTTGGTTCTATCAGTGTAGTTGATTTCAGGCTTTGATTGTGGAATTCCCCATGCAGCTTCCAGGGCTCGGCTGCTGTGGAGCCCCTGACTCGAGTTTAAGGGCCTTCCAGCATCCCGTGTCCGTGGTAGTTAGACAAGGGCAGAAAGGAAGGCCTTTCGGGGTTACCAAAGGAAAGGTATTCACAGCATCATGAAGGCCAGCCATTTAATCCCATCACTTCCTGGCACATGTGCTGTAGGGCATGGTTCCAACCAATTTACGGGCAGTGAGCCATTCAGGCAGATGGGCAAGGGGGACGTGTCTTTGCTAATCCATCTCTGATCTGGATTATCTTTTCCAAAAACTGCTTTCATGGCCCCTAGAAGCAAGTTTTTTACACATCTGGGACAGGTGGAATGCTGGGGTAGGGTGAGGATGGATCCTGGGGGAAGGCAAATTGAGAGAAAAAGGAAAATTACATCCTGCCTGCAGTTACGCTTGTTGTTTAAGTTGGGTTCCCCCAATCCTGTTATAGAGATTTCATCAGCCATGGTTTTGTCCTCTTCTCAAAGGATCTAATTCTTTTTGAAAAAGGATTAAGAGCAGATTAGGTGTTGTTGTGGGCTAAATTGTCACAAATGATCGGCATGAAAATTACTCAATTAGATTTTCACAACTGCTAGGAGCAAGTCCCATTTGCTTTGTTCCCCCAACCCCTCCATTGCTATGTATTCATCTTGCAGCTGGCAAGGAGAAGTTATAGGAGGGACAAGTTTTTATTGGCCGAGGGGACAGGACCCTTGTGTCCTGACTGCACCTTTACCTTGTCATGGGTATCCGTACATGTGTTAGTGTCCCTGTGACCCATTGGACAGGGCACTACTACCATGCTTTGCTGACAAGAAACTTAGCCAAGCACCTTTGCCACCAAGCCAAGCCTGTGGTCTTTCTTTATGAGTAACATTGAGGTAGCTGGATCAGCAAACTGCCCCCTCTGCTCATGTGGCAAACGCCGGAGCTCCAAGAAGAGTGGCACTGAGCAGCTGTGACAACGTTGCCGCAGCAACAACATTTCACAACACTAAGAAGAGTGTGAATCCCACTGGAGGGGACTCGTAAGCTGCCTCCCCTCTGGAGGATGAGAACAAGGAGTTTCAGCTGTGTCAATCGAAATGTCTGCAGTACAGTTCTTCTGGATTTTGTATCAGGCCTGGCTGTCATGTCAAAGGCATAATGTTTAAAAAAGAACAAATCATGTCAAACCAACCTGATAGCTTTCTTTGACAGGGCAACAAGCCTTGTGGATAGGGGAGAAGTGGTAGATGTAATATATAGCTTGACTTTACTAAGGCTGGGTCTACACTGACGGCGGAAAATCTGCCACTGTGAGATCGATTGCTCTGGAGTCTGTGTAGACCCGTTCAGTTGACCCAGCAAGCGACATAGGAAAACCACCCCGGTAAGTGACGTAGCGCTGCATCAAAAGGAACGCTGTTCCCTTCAGCGCAGCGCAGTGTGGACGGCACGCAGAGGAGATGCTGCAAAGTCGACGGGAGATACGCAAGTGATTTACGTCACTTGCGTATCTCCCATCAACTGCCGCCAAATTGCAAAGGTAAGTGTAGACCGGGCCTTAGGCTTTTGATACTGTCTCGCATGACCTTCTCATAAACAAGCTAGGGAAATACAACCTAGATGGAGCTTCTATAAAATGGATGCATAACTCGTTGGAAAACAAATCCCAGAGAGTAATTATCAGTGGTTCACACTCAAGTTGGAAGGGCATAACGAGTGAGGTCCCACAGGAATCAGTTCTGGGTCTGGTTCTGTTCAATATCTTCATCAGTGATTTAGACAATGGCATAGACAGTACACTTATAAAGTTTGCAGATGTTACCACGCTGAGAGGGGTTGCAAGTACTTTGGAGGATAGGACTAAAATTCAAAATGATCTGGAAAAACTGGAGAAATAGGCTGAAGTAAATAGGATGAAATTCAATAAGGACAAATGCAAAGAACTCCACTTAGGAAATAACATCAGTTGCACACATACAAAATGGGAAATAATTCCCTAGGAAGGGGCACTGCAGAAAGGGATCTGGGGTCATAGTGGATCACAAGCTAAATATGTGTCAACAGTGTCACACTGCTGCAAAAAAGCAAACATCGTTCTGGGCTGTATTAGCAGGAGTGTTGTAAGCAAGACACAAGAAGTAATTCTTCTGCTCTACTCCACGCTGATCAGGCCTCAAATGGAGTATTGCGTCCAGTTCTGGGCACCACATTTCAGGAAAGATGTGGATGATTTGGAGAAAGTCCAGGGAAGAGCAACAAAAAAGGTCTAGCAAACATGACCTATGAGGGACTAAACAAACCCAATTTTTCCTGTCTGGAGAACACTGAGGGGAACATGGTAACAGTTTTCAAGCACATAAAAGTTTGTTACAAGAAGGAGGGAGAAAAATTGTTCTCGTTAACCTGTGAGGATAGGACAAGAAGCAACGGACTTAAATTGCAGCAAGGTCGGTTTAGGTTGGACATGAGGAAAAACTTCCTAACTGTCAGAGTAGTTAAGCATTGGAATGAATTGCCTAGGGAGGCTGTGGAATCTCTGTCATTGGAGATTTTTAAGAGCAGATTAGAGAAACACTTGTCAGGGATGGTCTAGATAATACTTACTCCTGCTCTGAGTGCAGGGGATTGGACTAGATGACCTCTTGAGGTTCTTTCCAGTTCTACAATTCTATGAGTCTATGAAAAGTCAGTGGGTTGCTCAACATTATTGCTTGATAGTTCTCAGAGACTGGCACGTTTCTTAAGAAGAATGATGTCCCTGGGCCATGGTGGATGGTGCCTTACAGAGGGAGAAGTTTGCCAGCCATGTGCTAGCAAATGAAAATACACTGCATGATTCACTCAAGAGGTTCTCTGATTAGATAGCCTGGCCTTTGATGGGCCAGATATGGCCACAAAAAGGCAGAGAGAGAACCTGAAAGGCTTGTGCCCATGAAAGCAGAGGTTTTCAAACTGTGCTGCATGTTCCCCTGGGAGGTTGTACAAGACGGTTCGGGAGGGGGCGGAGGCACAAGTCATTTTTTACTTTTTTGTAATTATCATTACATAACAAGAACATGACATTGACCATTACACACAGTGAAATGGTATGAGTAAACATTCTGCAGCTGATTTAATCAGGTGGACTTTTTTGGCTGATACAAGGCTGCCACACAGGAGTATGTTACAATGTCTTTATTTATAAGCCCATGATCATTTCTATAGCAACAACTCCCTTTCCTGCCTTCCGGTTTCATATGTCATACCCTGTCCTTCCAACAAGAAGCTGTGCAGTGCTTATTCTGCTGTTGAGTTTGATACTTTTTCATAGCATTACATGGCAAAAAAATGGATCAGTTCTTGCCAAAAGATGGTTGTGTTCCAAAATGAAAGGCAGAAGCTGGAACGACTAAAATCGATACAGAGAAATAGCACAGGTTCCCGTGGGAGTCAGCGTTGTGCTCCCTGCTGGGTCCCTCGAGTGTTCCAATTTGTTCCCCTCAATCGGAGGCAGCCTCTGAGGTTGTCCTTGCTGGGGTTGTTGGGCTAAAGCTGCCTTGTTAAAAGACTCGGGGAGGCTGCCTGACACACAGCTGTCACTGCTTTGCAGTCTTACGCTTCTCTGTTGTCTGGGTTGGGGTTGGGCGCAACCAAAAGTTGTAACTCAAAGTTGGGGCTCAGCTCAAAAAATTTGAAAACAGCTGCATTAAGGCAATAGAGCAAGGCTCTGGACATGTCCAAAGTATGTAGCTTCTTTTCTCCTGGCATCATATGTGGCTTCGGGAAGAATAATGGCAAGTTAGTCAACTGGGTCGGGTGAAATTCTGAGACCTCTTTAGGGACGAACTTCAGATGTGGTCTCAGAACTTCAGATGTGGTGTTGTACCTTTGGATGGATGTGTAAGGAGGTTTGGCCACAAGGGTCTGGAGCTTGATGAGCCTCTGTGCTAAGGTAGTAGCCACTAGAAATACCATCTGGCGCATCAGATGGGGTAATGAGTAATCAACAGCATCTCAAAAGGAGACTCCATGAGCATTAGGAAGACAGTGGTAAGGTCCTATATGGCAGTTGGGTCTGTAATCAGTGGGTGAGTACGCAGGATGCCCTTGAGGAATTTTGATATTATTGCATGTGAAAAGATGGAGCATAACTGTAACGGATCATGACCTGCTAATATTGCTGCAAGGTAGATCTTGAGAATGCTAGTCCAGAATATTTCAAGGTCAGTATGTAGTCGATTGGTATCAGGCCACTACTGGGTCAAGATTGTATTGGGCTGTCTATATGGAGAATCTTTTCCAGTTTGAAGGGTAGGTCTTCTTAGTGGAAAGTTTCCTGCTGGGTGTAAGACTCTCTTGAACGTATAGCGATCAGGCTTTGTCAGTGGTGCTCAACCAGCCATCAACCAAGCTGTCAAGTGTCATGACAGCAGCTCTCGGTGCACAGTCTGGCTTTGGTTCTCAGATATGATGTCTGGGCAGGGCGGGAGATGTATGGCCAGCTGCCTGGACATCTTCAACAGGTGTGACAGCCACAATTGTCTCAGCCTGTAAGGAGCTATCAGAATCGTTGTGGCCTTATCCCATCTGATCTTGGATGTTTCCCCGGGGATCAGGAGGGTCCATGGAAATGTATCTAGGAGTCCTCAAGACTATCGTAAGAGAAAGGCATTTGGCAGGGACCCTGGCTTATGCTGGAACAGGAGTTTGAGCATTTGGTGTTGTCCTCTGTGGTGAACAGGTCTATTGTGGGAATCTCTCATTGATGGACTATCTGCTCTACAATGGACTTCAGAAGTGACAACTCACATTTGGTTGCCTTGTGTCCACTTAAGAAGTCTGCCAAGTTGTTTCTCATTCCTGCAAGTTGCAGAGCCAGTGGGATTACTCTGTGTTGATGATACCATGGCTCTAGCTCAATGGCTTCTTGGCAGAGAGAGAACGAACGAATGCCTCCTTCCTTATTCATGTAGTGCATTGTGGATGTGATATCCGTCAAGATCTGCACTGTGGAGTTCTGTAGAACAGATAGGAATATTATGCAGAACAATCTGAAGGTGGTGAGCTCCAGGACTTTCATAAGTAGTTTCAAGTCATTCGGAAACCAGGTCCTGAGCATCTGCAGATGGTTCAGGTGGGCTCCCTAACCTGTCTCTGGGGTGTCTCTGGCAGCTGTCATCATCACAGAGGCAGCCAAGAATGGAATTCCCTTTCTCACGTTCTGAGTCCAGCTCCCAGTCTGAGTCTCACAGGACTTGGGTGGGACTGGGACTGTCTTACTCACGTGGTGTTTGGCATGGGAATATGCTGACCTCACCCATAGTGATAGTGGCCCCAGATGAAGCCTGGTAGTGTCAAGTATCTATACGCCAATACGTGACCTAATAGCCCTGGACAGGTATGCACCATCTTCGTCAGATTGGATCTGAGGTTGTTCACCAGTGACTGGAGGAACTGGAACTTGTCCTCCAGGAAGGAAGCAATTAATGAGCGAGTGTTGATAAGGACCCCTATGAACTCCATTGTCCAGGATGGGGTTAGAGACGATTTCTTGTAGTTAAAGAGGCTGAGCTGGGCGAAGACACACTCCAGGGCTTCTGCAGTCTCCTGATGGGATCTGCCTCTGACCAGCCAGCCATTTAAGTACAGGTAGACGTGAATGTCCTTTCTACTTATATGCATTGGTCTGGAGCTTTTTCTCCGTGCTATGATGACAGAAGGTTCCTTAACACTAGCCCTCAACATTGTTTGGGGCTTAGTGGCTTTGTCCCTGGAGGCCTTACATGGCATGGTCTGTCCAGGTCGGAGGACACTGAGCTCCATCTGGAGTCTCTCCCCCTGAATTCAGGGTGGCCTCTCTGTCCAGTTGTTGGTTTCTGTAGCATGTATTTCAGCACATGACCTTTCAGTACAGTCTTCTCCACACGGGTTTTTGGAATCGAGTGTCCGCCAGTTTGGAAGCTCGAGGACATTGCCTTGGATGGCAATCCAGCGCTGTTCTGTTCTTTCTGCCCTCACACGCAAGCACAAGGAAGGACAGGGTACATGGGGAGCCCTGATGGCCACTGCTATTCTAAAGACTCCAGTCTCGCATGCACAACGCATGTGCACCTACCGCAAGTACTTAGTGGGTGAAATTATACACCCTGTGTTCTGCAGAAGGTCAGGCTAGGGGATCAAAATGGTTCCTTCTGGTGTTAAAAATTAATGAGTTAACGTGGATGGAGCTGAGAGATCAAATCTAATACAGCTCCTGTAGAACCATTCCACACTGTAGTACTGTTTGGGAACTGGAGTATCAAAATGCTTTACAAATTATACACACAAAGGACCATTAGAGCACTATCCTCTCTAAGGTAGAGTGCCCACAGGGCACGCAGCGTGTCCCCAGCTCGCTCAGCGGCAGTCTGCGCTCCCAATTGCGTGTGAAAACAGCCGTCTCCAACTGCAGGCTGCAAGCTCGGTGAAATTTAAACCTGCGCTGTGCAGAAAACAAGTCACAACAGATACACGTGACAGCCGCCATGGTCGGAGAAACATCCTGACCTTGTCTGGATGGAATTTGGTTTATCGGCCTTGGACTGATCTGATGCAGCCGGTATTTGAAATCAAGTGAGACATGCGGGGTCAGCTTCCTGGGCCTGTATTTTGGTGCTATCGTGCTGTTCACAACTGGGGGCTGACAGGCCTTCCACTTCAAGAGCATTTACTACATCTTTGGCTTCACACTCCCACAGGCAGCCGCTCATGTGTATCATGTCAGGGGAGGCCAGCAAAGAGTGGATTGAGATCATGCTAGGCCCAGATACATCAACATTTTCTCCTCCCTCATCCTTGGATGACACGCAGACTGTGCCACATATGCTAGCTGAATCACAATCATGTGACTCCTAGCTACTGTCTGTATCAACCCCGTCCCCCATGTCAGGCGATGGACATAGCCCGCGTTCAGGGGACACCATGGACCCAAAGTGAATCATCTCTTCCCTAGATCTCACACTGACAGCCGAGCAGCGACTCCTGCACTGTTCCCTGCTGCTCATTGCGGTGCCCCTTCAACCTGTGGATCCTAGACCCCCAGGATCTTGCCTTGTTCCTCTCTCGATACCTCTGCTGGCTCATGAGAGGGGTGGAGAGTTGTAAGGCCTGGCAGATCCCTGCTGCCACACTGGCACTGTGAATGAAGGTGAAGGGATTAGCATTCGATCAGCCCACAGGGGCCAAGTGCCAGGGGTTGGGATTTGGATTATGAAAGCACTGAGCATGTGAGCACATGGGCAGACAGCTGGCGGCAGGGCCCAGCTTCTGACAAGTCGTGACTGTAGGAATGAAAGATTCTCATTTCATGAGCATGACACCAGAGAGAGAGAGGCTGTCACGTCCTTCCTGCTAGCGGGCATTTTGATAGCCCTAGACATGAGCCAGGAAGGATGGACACATGAATTGCACCTGCTAATCTAGAGCACCTGCTCTGAACTTGGCCCATAAGGTTCATCTCATGATTTGGGATCAGCTCTCTACGTGAACAGGGCCAGCACAGCATTCCCCCTCATCACAGACCAACACGGGCCAACCTGATCACGCCAACTTCCTCTCCAGTCTCCCCGCTTCTCACTGCTCTTCTCTTCAGGCCATCCAAAAAAAAAAACCCAAAACCATTAAAGTCCTTTTCTGTTGCTCCAGCTTGAGCGTCTCATCTTATGCCAACGCTGCCCCCTGTACTTGGCACCACCTACCTCTTCTTTGCCAAGCGCCCCCCCTGGCATCTGAAGCAACCGCGCACACGCCTGTTTCTTTGGTTAGCAGAAGGTTCACGTTTCACTTGAATGCACAGCGCTGAGACGGTTGTGTAAGAAAACAAGAACAAAGAAGAAAGAATGGAGCTTTAAGTGACACACTAAGCAAGAGCAAAAGAGACAGCTCTGGTTATAAACAAAACAAAACACGTTTTCTAGTGACTACAACTGAATCTTAGCAAGTCACAATCTTTGCCTCAGCAGTTTTCTTCCTTACAGCAAGTTCCCAGCATCCCTAGCCTCCAGACTAGGAGATTCAGCTTTCATAAGCTCAGAGGGTGCTGTACCCCATCGTCCCCTCAGTGATGGATATTAAAACGTCTTTTCGCTCCCCCGTCTTATCCAAAGTCCATTGTCTCTGCCTCAAGAGCCAGGAAAGATTCCTGGGGTACAGCATGGCTGTTAAATGGTCTTCTCCCCTGCTTATTTAGCTGGATGGCTTTGTTTACCTTCTCTGTGTTAATGCTGGATGCTTAGTGATTAGTGCAGAGACCAGTGAGACACGGTACACCCAATTTGCAGCTCAATAAGGTTTAATGTGCAAGGTTTTCTATAGACACGCTAGTTGAATACAAAACCTACAATGAACTACTGTATATCACGCTCACTAAGCCTGGAGAGCTAAGCCGTCACTCAGGAGGCTGTACACAGGAACGGCTTTCTGCAGAGGACCTGCCAGGGAATCAGTGGCTCCTCTGGTCCGACCGGCAGCACCTCCGGTGGAGTCAGGTATTGATGGAGTGCCCCCCTTTGTCTAAGTGGTGACTTCTTATATCCTTCCTTAAACAACTTTTAGCTAATTACCTCTCTACTCATCATCATGTATGCTAATTACCTACACTGGGTTTTCACCCTTAACTCCATTCCATACTCACCGTAATAACTGGGGTCATCAAAATAACATCTGGTGATAGGAGGGGCGGTGTAAAAATATTCCCCTTGGCAATGAAACGGTGCACCCCCGGACGTTTAAGGGTAACTTGTTCCCATCGCCGTTATATATGTGCAGCTGCAAGCACACATGTTGTGTATTTTGTCTTATGTGCCATGGTGTGCGGAAACTGAGACATCCGCAGGGTTACTCAGTAGTCCTATTCATCTCTGCCAACTGGAAGATGTCATGCTACAGGGGTCAGACTAGCCAAGCAAGCAACTGAAGCTATGCTAGGCCTGTAGGACAGTGGTCAAGCAACTCAAATTGTACTGGGCCTTCAACACTATGTAAATGTACTTTCGTTGCTGTCTGCCTGTAGCCAAGCAGATAGACTCATAGACTCTAACGTCAGAAGGGCCCATTATGATCATCTAGTCCGACCAGCTGCACAACGCAGGCCACAGAACCTCACCCATCCACTCCTGTAATAGACCCCTAACCTATGACTGAGTTATTGAAGACCTCAAATCATGGTTTAAAGACTTGATGGTACAGAGAATCCACCAGTAAGTGAGCCAGGCCCCATGCTACACAGGAAGGCAAAAAAAAAACCAAAACCCAGAGCCTTTGCCAATCTGCCCTGGGATAAAATTCCTTCCCAACCCCAAATATGGTGATCAGTTAAACCCTGAGCATGTCGGCAAGACTCACCAGCTGGACACCCAGAAAGAATTCTCTGTAGTAACTCAGAACCCACCCATCTAACACCCCATCACAGGCCGTTGGCATCTCTACCCCCAGTAGTCAAAGATCAGTCAATGGCCAAACTAGGTTGTCCCATCGTACCATCCTCCCCATAAATGTATCAAGCTTAGTTTTGAAGCCAGCTAGGCTTTTTGCCCTCACTGCTGCCCTTGGAAGTCTCTTCGGAGAAGTAAATACACATTCCTTTGTTTAGGACAGCCTGGGTATCTGCACTTCCTCCCCTTACATGACACATTTGAGATTCATATTATGGCAACAGTGTTTTGGGGCACTGGGTGTGTAAGGCAGATGTGAGATACATTATGGCTCTAAAGGGCTCCCTGGATCACACCTACACTATTGTCCAGGATCCTGCCTTGACATTATCTTGACATTACCAGAGTCTCTTCAGTGCGGAGACCTCCGGCCCAGATCCTCAGCTGGAATAAACAGGCCTGCTCCATTGACTCTGATTTACATCCATCGAGGATCTGGCCTTCTATCAAGTATACTCATTTCCAATAGTGCATCAGTGATTTGTAACGTCAGTGACAGCGCACTTCCAAAGCAGCTACGCAAGCTCTGTCTGAACAGTTTCCCTGGCCAATGCGAGTTGGGCTAAACACCGTGCTAAACCATTTTACAAACACAGTCGCGGCGGTCAGAGAGGGCCGGAATTGCTCCCTGCCTGAAAGTTACTGTCATTGCGCTAACTGGGCAGCACTCTGTACTAGGGCACCCATGAAAGGGTCAGCGAGAGCTCCAGCACTGTTAAGTACCAGTGTCCTGTCCTCAGAATCACAAACCAGTCGGCAGTACAACCTAGTGGATAGAGCACTGGACTAGGCCTCATAAGAGCTGGGTTCAATCTAACCTGCTGGATGCCTTTGGACAAGGCACTTCCTTCCCTGTGCTCAGTGTCCCCATCTGTAGAATGGGGATAATAGTATTGCTGTCCTTTGTCAAGCACTGTGAGATCTAAGGAGGAAAAGTGAAATAAGAGTGAGGTGTGGTTATTTAGGGTAAGTTGCTCTGATGATGTAATGCTTCCATCTTCTGTTTCATTGGCTGCGTGTGCTGTTATTCAATGTCCTGCTGAGTCTGGAAATAAGCCCTGAATATTTCTGCTCTTTCCTACTCAGATAGTTGAACACAGCTTTTCAGAGAGCAGCTCTTCTCCCAATTTGCCTCCATATTCCTGTTATTAATTCAGACATACCAGGCAGGTCCACTCCTGCATCTGACAGCGCCCCGTTTGGCAGCGGGGCACGGTGCTGATTTGATGAGGAGAGCTGATCCCTGGGCTCTGTAAAATGCCCTTTGCAAATATAATTGCTCATCTGCTAAAGCAGATTTCTCACAGTAATTTTCGAGTAACTAGAAATGGAACAACTGAAGGGATTATTTCATTAAGTAAATCAGGCTTTCAGCATTTCAAAGCACATATTTCCCCGCTGAGGGCACAGGGAATTAGCGAGAGCTGTGGGGGAGCTGTCCTTTCGAACCCCACTGGGAAAGGGAGATGACAATTTCCAGTTGGGTGGTTCTCCAGGGCCAGATTCTAAACGGTGCAGAGCAGCCACCACTCTCATTGGCTTCAGTGGCACTCTGGCTTCTCAGGATCTGATCCCAGCTCGGAAAGGCAAAGTCACACGTGCTGCATCACTACAGGCTGACAGAGTCATTTGCTGGTTGTCTGGCTAAAGCAAGAGAAAAACCAATCGTAACTCCTTGTTCTCCAGTGGTGTGCGGGAGGATCAGCTAAGTCTGTACCGGGAGGTATAGGACCAGCAGAGTCACGGCCCAAGGCACCACCAGGGACCAGGCAAATAGCCCTTACTTTTCTCGCCTTGTTGTGAGATGAATCCTGCCAGTGAAATCTAAAAGGGGCAGTCTTGGCACTTTGGAAACTCAACCTGTAATTGGGCCACAGCAAAGCTGAGCAAGAGGGAGAAGACACTCTGGCATGGGTTGACTGAGGCATTTATAATTAATTTAGTTGCTAAACTAACACTTACAGTGATGAGCTCTGAATCCAACTCCGGCCTATATTTCCCATGATGGGGTGGATTGCACTCGTAGCAAGTTCACAGATGACACTAAGCCGCAGGGAGTGCTAGATACGCTGGAGGACAGGGATAGGATACAGAGTGACCTAGACAAATTAAAGGATTGGTCCAAAAGAAATCAGATGAGGTTCAACAAGGAAAAAGTGCACAGTCCTGTACCTAGGACAGAAGAATCCCATGCACAGCTACAGACTGGGGACCGATGGGCTAGGCAGAAGTTCTGCAGAAAAGGACCTGGGGGTTACAGTGGACAAGAAGCTGGATATGAGTCAGCAGTGTGTCCTGGTTGCCAAGAAGGCTAATGGCATATTGGGCTGCATTTGTATGAGCATTGCCAGCAGATCACGGGAAGTGATTATTCCCCTCTATTCAGCAGTGGTGAGGCCGCATTTGGAGTATTGTGTCCAGGTTTGGGCCCCCCACAACAGGAAGGATGTGGACAAGTTAGAGAGAGTCCAGCGGAGGGCAACAAAAATGATGAGGAGGATGGAGCACAAGACTTATGCGGAGAGGCTAAGGGAACTAGGCTTGTTTAATCTGCAGAAGAGAAGAGTGAGGGGGGATTTGATAGCAGCCTTCAACTACCTGAACTACCTGAAGGGGGTTCCAGGGAGGATGGAGCTAGGCTGTTCTCAGTGGTGGCAGATGACAGAACTAGGAGCAATGGTCTCAAGTTGCAGTGGGAGAGGTCTAGGTTGGATATTAGGAAAAATGTTTTCCCGAGGAGGGTGGTGAAGCACTGGAATGGGTTACCTAGGGAGGTGGTGGCATCTCCATCCTTAGAGATTTTTAAGGCGCAGCTTGACAACTCCCTGGCTGGGATGATTTACTTGGGGTTGGTCCTTCTTTGAGCAGGGAGTTGGACTAGATACCTCCTGAGGTCCCTTCCAGCCCTAACCTTCTATGATTCTATGAGTTTGGTGCGTCTTAGTTTAGTTCTCCATGGAAAGTTTCCCCCTCACAATACTCAAAGTGTAAGTTAGGGGGTCTCAGCAGAGGGGCCCAGGATTGGTTGGGCCTCAGAGGCTGACCTCCCTTTTGGAAGGGCAGTTTGAGAGAAGCTTGATCCACTTCTACCTCTACTGGGCCCAAGTCTCATCAAAGGTCATCAATGTCCTGGGAAGGGACAGGGCACCAGAATCCTTCCATGGGCTTGGGAAGCTGTAACAAATCCATGTGCTGCTGCCAAGTGTGGGTGCAATGCACACACATAAAACTAGTGCATTAAAATACAGCTCGCAAGATAAAGGACCTGAAAAGCTAACATGGCGGCAGGTGGTCCTATCCTAGTCCTTACGTGTATCTCTTACGCTGTAACTGTGTGTATTAAATATAGAGGAACATTTTCAGACCTAGAAGGGGTGAGGGACTGTCTTTACTCTGAGTCATGCCTCAAATGTGCCTTTCTAACTTCTCTCCGAGCATGTTGTTTTTGCTCACGCAAACCCTGTCCAGATCTGAGTGGCAAGTAGAGAAATCGTCACAGCCACACTGTGGAAGAACCAGAAACACCGCACCAGTGCGATACAAAAAACTTCCATACCAGAGCCACTAGAGGACTCCAGCCATCTCTCCTGAGCCCATGCTCTGCTCCCCAGCCCTGTTAAATTCCTCGTTCCAGCGCCTCATAGCTCAGCTGTACGTAGTAGTTGAGCATATATTGAAACACAGAAAGCTTTAATGACACCGTGTGTGTGTGTGGATTAGAAACATATACGTTCCCAGATTTCCTGAGAGCCCTAGCATTATCCACTCAGCTAGTGGGCAAAGGTTTGCAGAGAGAAGTTTGATCTTTTATTCCCCCAGTGGACTGTGTCCTTTTAATTTTCACTTTGCACGTCTCTTCCCAGAACAGCGCTGGGAGGGCATTGGAGGGAATCCGGATAATGCAGCTCCAGAACTACCCATGATGATAGGATGCACTGGCCACCCTGCTGGTGCTCAACACCCAAGATATATCTGTCAAAATACCCCTCCAGCGCTGCCCCTTCTCCCCAGTAATGGCAGCGTTCCTGTCGTGACCCTCCGAACTCCTTCAATCAAAGCATCGGGACCCCATTGCGAGGTCCATTGGTGCAAGCAGTTGTGTTACACTCCCTATAGTCCTTTCCTAGCCTGCAGTGGGCTCTGTGTAAAATGATTTGCACCTTCTGGGGACAGGTTCTCCTGTGGTTCTTCCAAAGTGGAGGGATCTGGCTGCACATCCCCAGGTGGCTATGGCTCCTGTGGGTTTTTCAGTGACATATCCAACGCACGGCAGCCGGGGCTGAAGGCCAGCATCCCAGGGGCTGCAGAATTACTTCTGCTCCCAAGAATGAAGCTCTTAGTGGAGAGATGAGGCGAGGTTTCCTTGGCGGTTATTTAACCACCGTTTTCCTGTTTGCCGTGATCTAGTTTGCACGGGCTGTTTTGTAACATGGAGCAGGTGTGTCACTGCGGCCCTCTGCTGGGTGCAACGTCAGCCCCGCTTGTTGTGTGTGATCGTGCGTCTGGACCGAATACGTCTGAACTCATGGGAGCCTGTCTTTTTGAAATGGTGGTGTTGAGTTCTCCCCTCAGCGCTGCCTGTGAGCAGAGCAGCTGGCTCCTGTGAGTGTCTGTAGTAAGTGGTCCTGCTGGATTCTCTCACTCCCCCACCCATCCTGTGTTTCTAAACTCCTGGGAGTGGCTTCTTTTGTGGTTGGTCCATGCCTGGCCCAGTGGGACCCTGCTATGGACCAGGGCTCCTGGGCATCGCTGGGATATTAATACCAAAGGTGCTTTGTAGAGTTTCTGTTACGCACAGGCTGATGCCTAACAGATGCTGCTGATTGTATATTTTGTGAGGAGAGAAAAGCAGGGGGTGCAGGAAGGCCCAGGCCCCGTCTGAGGAAGGTTAAAGAAATATGGGTTGGATGAATGGACTATAAAATGGATAGAAAGCTGGCTAGATCATCAGGCTCAATGGGTAGTGATCAATGGCTCAATGTCTAGTTGGCAGCCGGCAACAAGCAGAGTGCCCCAGGGGTCGATCCAGGGGCCAGTTTTGTTCAATATCTTCATTAATGATCTGGAGGATGGGGTGGATTGCACCCTCAGCAAGTTTGAAAATGACACTAAGCTGGGTGGAGTGGTATAGATACCCTGGAAGGGAGGGATAGGATGCAGAGTGACCTAGACAAATTAAAGGATTGGTCCAAAAGAAATCTGATGAGGTTCAACAAGGACAAGTGCAGAGTCCTCCACTTAGGGTGGAAGAATCCCATGCACAGCTACAGACTGGGGACCGACGAGCTAGGCAGCAGTTCTGCAGAAAAGGACCTGGGGGTTACAGTGGATAAGAAACTGGATATGAGTCAGCAGTGTGCCATGGTTGCCAAGAAGGCTAATGGCATATTGGGCTGCATTAGTAGGAGCATTGCCAGCAGATGGAGGGAAGTGATTATTCCCCTCTATTCTGCACTGGTGAGGCCGCATTTGGAGTATTGTGTCCAGGTTTGGGCCCCCCACAACAGGAAGGATGTTGACAAATTGGAGAGAGTCTATCAGAAGGCAACAGAAATTATTAGGGGGCTGGAGCACAAGACTTATGACTTGAGGCTGAAGGAACTATGTTTGTTTAGTCTGCAGCAGAGAAGAGTGAGGGGGGATTTGATAGTGGCCTCTAACTACCTGAAAGGGGGTTCCAGGGAGGATGGAGCTAGGCTGTTCTCAGTGGTGGCAGATGACAGAACGAGGAGCAACGTCTCAAGGGAGGTCTAGGTTGGATATCAGGAAAAACTTTTTCCCGAGGCGGGTGGTGAGGCACTGGAATGTGTTGCCTAGGGAGGTGGTGGAATCTCCATCCTTACAGTTTTTAAGGCGCAGCTTGACAGAGCTCTGGCTGGGATGGTTTAGTCAGGGTTAGGCCTGCTTTGAGCAGCGTGTGGACTAGATGACCTTTTGAGGTCACGTCCAGCCCTTATCATCTATGATTCTGAGATTTGTATGGGGTTATAGTGACACCTAGTGACCACCTTTAGTAATTACAGGTAAACGTGTCCCATGCAGTATCTGTTCTAAGATAATTTCTTACAGATCACTGAAGCTGTGTTTGCAGATCCTGCCTATCTTGTTTTCCTGCGTCTCCTGTGTTAGCCAGGTGGATCCAGACAGGACACTCAGTTACCCCACAGTCTTTGTGTCATATTCCTTTTTGCCTGGTTGATAATGTGCAATCAAAATGTTTCTAAAGCTGGGAAGACAGGAGAGCCTGGAGGTACGTTAACCATTTCCATTCTGACACGTCCTCAATTAGTCATTTCTAAGTAAGAAATTAATAAATTAATAGGTCACTCAACAAGAGTAATTTGTAGCCGTCTTGCTGCCTCTGGATCATTACAGGCCCTAGCAGAATGGGGCCCCATTCTTGGTTGGCCTTAGGCACTGTTGTCAATTGTTGGCTGTGTGCGTGTTCTCCGAGTGTGTAGGCTGTCCCAGCTCGGCAGGTAACCGAGACACCAAACCACGATCGGATTATCCAATAAGACCACAGATCCCTTTCAGCAATGAAGGCACCAAGCCAGGTTTATTGTCAAACAAACACAATCAAAAGCGCTCTATGTGTGCTACAAAAACACTTGATCCATGTACGCCCCTGACAATGGACCATCTCAGTGAATGGCGGGACGTTCCATTCTTCACTCGGCCAGACGAAGACACTCCTTTGAGACCTTCCTTTATAGACTGATACAAACACATTGCATACTGCCCCTCTGACATGGTAAAGATACCACCTTTCACCTTGTACCGAATGGCTCGGCCAGAACAGCTCTAGCCATCATATTGTCATCCTGAGGGGTCAGTAAGCCCTCATTATCTTTGGGGTCTTGGGATGTTCTGGTACCTTTCTGGAATGTCCTTGTGGGAGTGCTCTGGACCTGGTGCGTCTTTAGGAACGTATCAGCTCCATTCTTGCCGGTTACTGTGAGCATTCGCAGCCTGACTTCCGCTAACTTTGCTTTCTAACAGATGGGACCATTACTTTAGCTCAGGCCTCAGGCCTCCTACCTGGCCTGTTATACCAGATCTCATGTCTCAGGCTCTCACTTTCTACTACAGGCCCTACCAAAATAATCAAGTTCATTATTAGGGTTACAATTAATAATACTCATAATCAATCACAAATTGCAAAACTGCTATTGACTTTGGCACGAACAGGAGTAGGCCAAAACTCATCACATTCATGCAGTTCCTTAGCCCCTTCCTAAGCTTTCAAGGTATGCGTTGGAGCCCACGGATTATAGCACAGGCCTCTCGCCCTGTCCAGTTAGCCTAGAGCTGGATGCAGGCTTAGGAGCCAGCGCCGGATGTGTAGCTTTCACCCCAAAGTCTGGGCACTATTGGGATCGAGGTCTGTAGGTCCGCCCTCCTCTCAGTCTAGATCCCACAGTCCCCCTCTGGCGGGTTGTGCTGGGCAGGAACAAAGCCTCTGTTCAGGATAAAAAGAAGATGCTTCTCTCGGGGGTGTGGCGAGCACTCGCCGTCTCACACCGATTAGGGGTGTGTGTGTGTGTGTGTTAAATGAATATTGGTTTGAAAGTCATTCTCACCCTGAGCTGTACGGGGTTTCCAGCTGTGGGCAGGGCCAGATTCAGGCAATCCAGGGCCCTCGGTGACTTGATACAGGGCTGCCAAAGCTGCACTGGGGCTTGACCCCAGGCCTTGGTCCCACACTGCACTTCGCTGGCCTTGTGACGTGGTTCTCCCTCCCGCCTCAGAAAGGGGCAGTAGAGGTCCGTTCTCCCGCCTAGCGAGACAGGGCTGACAGCATGACTCCCTTCATGCCCCTGCTCCCAGAGACGGACGGACTGTAGCAGACAGGCTCTCCATGCTTAACCCAACAGCTGGGGGTGGGCCTACTTGCGAGGCGAATCCAGAGCGATGGGCCTTAGAGTTAACACCCTGCTGACAAGCGGAGGCATTTCAGCCCTCTCACAGCTGCTGTTTCAAGCTGTCGTAAAGCCCCGGGACCCATCCCGGGACACTGGGATCAGGGCAGAAGAATCGAGTTTTCAAAAAGCAGCAAAAACCACAGCGGCTAAGGGAGTCATGGGACGGCCGGAGCAGAGGGTGTGATCCGGGGCACCCCTGTGTTCACACCCTACCCACTATTGCAATAGTCCGTGTACAAAATAGGCCGTCTGAGGGGTCATTTGAAAACTAACAACTGCCTGGTCAATAATATCACGGTGAAATGCACGTCGCAACAGTGTCTGTGAAATTATCAATTCCTCCTGTATGATGCCGGTAGCACATGTTCAAAACCCATGGCACATTGCCTGGGCAGAGGGTATTAAACAGGCCTCGCTGAACAAAGAACTGTGTGTAGCAAACACAGAGCCTCCTTCATGCCTCGCCTCCATCTGCCTCTTCACTGCTTGAATAAACTTGCCTTGAAGGGTAACCCACAGAAGAACCCACTTCAAAGGGTCACTGGACTATAAAAGAAAGGGGGCAGAGAATCCCAAGTTCTTCACCTGCTGGCTCACATCCATTCCTAGGTAGGGGTGCATGCATTGTGTGCACCGTCACCAGAAGCTATATCCTAGTGATACATGCCGGGCAAACTCTGGTGCCCTCTGGAGTGGCACACTCGTGGCATGGTATATAGACAGCTGCCACCCCGCCGCCACCCCCAATTCCTTCTTTCCATCGGCGATGGTGGCTGGAACACTGTTCTCATCTTGCTGGTGATCATCACTGTTCTCAGTGGTGGTGCTTGGAATTAAGTGTAAAAGGTTAGATAAGATTAGTTCGTACTTTGGTGTTAAGTTCCCCGGCCTGCCGGGTTAGCCTGCCTGGGGCCCCGGGGCACGCCGCGTTCCCAGGGTTTCAAACAGTGTGCAACCTGTCCCAGGAAAATATCAGTGAGCAAGCCGCCCGATAGCTGTCTGAAGTGTCTGGGAGAGAGGCATATACCAGAGAAGTTCCATAGCTGCAGAAATTTCAGGCCTAGGACCAATAAAAACAGGGGCAGCAGGCTGAAGTTCCTTTTGATGGAGGCCACATGCCACTCAGCATCGGAGCGCCAACCGGACCAGGTGCCGAACTCCTTCTTAGTCAGGAGGGCAGCAGCCTCCATTAGGGAACCGCAGAGAGGCAGAGTGTCCCCAGCATCGAGACCCCCTCAGCACCATGATTCTTCCCTGATGCCCAGATCATCGGCACCGCGGAGCAGCACCACAAGGTCACAGGCCTCAGCAGCGGCATTCGTGACACAGGTTCCGATCTTAGACATTTGTAGTGCAGCAACCCGGTTGTCCATTCATACATCTACCACTCGTTCTGCCCTCAGCCAACAGGTGACAGGGGACGCTGCTCTGGGGCAGGCAGTCTTACAGTGTGTCCACCCCATCGCAGACCTCCGACCCCACCACCTAAAATACGGCTTGGGAATCACCGACATGAGCAAGCATTCGAAGAAGAAAAGAATGTTTACTAACCTTTTCGTAACAGTTGTTCTTCGAGATGTGTTGCTTATGTCCATTCCAAACCCACCCACCTGCCCCTCTGTCGCAGTAGCCGGCAAGAAGGAACGGAATGGGTGGCCGCTACCTATATATTGCATCATGGGGATGCCACTCCAGGGGACACCAGGGCCGACCCAGCAGATACTACTGGGAAAAAACTTCTGGTGACGGTGCACGTGGCATGCACACACCTACATAGGAACGGACACGAGCAACACCTCTCGAAGACCAATCGTTACGGAAAGGTTAGTAACCTTTTCTTCTCTCTTTCACGAAGCAGATAAAGGCACCAGCAACTTTGGGCTTCTGGGAGAGATCCTGGCCGAGGACAGGGCGAGTCACCATCTTGCTAGAAGACTGTGGATGAGAAGCCATTTTAAACAAAGCCTTGAACCAAACCTTAATAGATTAAATTTTAGACATGTAGATGCGCGTTTTCACTTTTTTTGGCTTGTAACCAGTTCTAACATTCTCTCTTATTCCTAAAGTCACTTAAATTCCTATCTTCTTTTGTTAATAAATTTGTTTTATTTTTAATCTAAACCAATCCAGGGCTGTGTTTAACTGGAGTTACCAAACAATTCAGTTTAAAGTAACAAACTGTTGAATATTAATTCCCTACTGGGCAGCAAAACTGAATCTCTCACCTGTGCAGAAGAGCGCTGGACATTGCAAAATACACTGTCGGGAAAATTTGGGACTGGGAATATGTTGGGGTCTGGTGCGGTCGGAGCTGCTGAACTAGGACTGGCTAGCACCCAGACACTCAAGAGTGTGACCCGGGATGCTGGTAGGCTAGTTGGGAGTGGCCCACAGTGGGAGCTACAACAGCATATCCTGTCCATATTAAACATTTCGGGTCTGATCAAACTTTCATTCCATGCCCCTAATACGTTCTGTGCTGTCTCCTCTTTTGAGACTTAGCAACCAAATCTAACATCGTGTCCAAATGAGGCTGCACCTTTGATACCTACAAAGGCGTTTGAATATTCTCTCTGTTATTCTTCATCCCGTTCCTTATTCACTCAACAGTCTGTTGGCTTTTAGGATCGTGTCTACACACTATGCTCCTAGTAATGCCCATATCTTTGCCTTGAGCAGCTGCAGTTAATTTAGAGCTCACTGAGGCTTACGAATAGCTCAAACTTTTGCTTCCAGTGTGCATTTCTTCCCATTGATCAGCACTGAGCTCCATCTGCCATGGTGCTGCCTATGTGGGCTTGACTTCCGCTCTCACTTTCAGTCTCCCACCATCTCTTGGACAAATTTCCCTCCTCACCTCTTTCGCTTCGCTCTGCGTAACTAAGTTCTTTACTGAACCCTTCAAACCGTGTTGTTCTCACCACTCATCTTTCACACCTAAACCGCTGCCCTATGTCGAGCCTGGTTTTGCTGAGAATGGAGTGGTAGCATTGCCATAGTTAAGGGTGTGTCAGAGAACTGTGTTTAATGAGGGAAAACATCTGCTAAATGTTTAGCTTCAGTAAAAACATCAGAACACACAACCTGGAGCATAGGAAGGCTTCGCGTTTCCTGTGCAGCGGGGAGTTGCCGGGGAAATATTTTGGAAACAAAAACAGATGGTTTTGGAAATTGGGTTCCTCATGTCTCACTCTTTTCCTGAACCCTTATAAAAAGAGCGGACAGGACGACTCCACGCAAATGGGAGGGTTGGGGGGGCACAGTATGTCTCAGTGTGCAGAACCCTACCCTGGGATGTTTCCAGTCAGGAATTTCTAAGGCACAAATGTGCGTTGAGCTATGCCATTTGAATGCAACACACCACCACTATGATTACATGGTTTGTTAGAAACTGGGGGGTGGAGCCAGCCAAAGACTGAGCCCGGTCTACACTACAACATCAGTAAGAACTGAGAGACCCGAGTGCTGTTATACCAGCCTAACCCCCAATGTATACAGCACTATGTTGACAGGAGGCACGGACAGAGCTACTGCCTCCCGGGGAGGTGGAGTCCATGCACTGACCAGAGCGGCTCTCCCGTCGGCAAAGGCAGCGCCTTCCCTAAGGCCATGTCTACGTGTCCCCCACTGCAGCGATACCGATGCAGCTTTACCCCACCACCGTGTCTGGTGTAGACATTCTGTGTAATCTGCAAAGCAGTTGCTTCTTTCATACGGCGTGGGGAGGTAGCAACCACAAATTTATATGCAGCAGCGAGCTGGTGAACGCCACTTTCACGGGAGGCTGGTGTTTCTCACACTTTGTGCAAATTCACTGAACACACCAATGTCGTCAACTGGCCACCGGACGTTGCGTTACCAGCCTCCCACTGAAAGTAGAAACTATCATATTATAGGTAAGGGTAAGATGTGACAGAGGTCACGGATTTGGTGACTTCCAGAGACCTCCTTGAAATGATCCTTTTCAAATTCTGGGAGCTGTGGGGACCGGAGTACAGCAAGGGTCCTGAAAATGGGGGAGGGGAGAGAAAGGGGGCAGCAGCTTTCACTCCCCCCGCAAGCCACCACGGGCTGCAGGGGCCCAGCTGCTGTCCGCCAGAGCAAGTGGTGAGGATCCCCGGCAGCAGGGGCAGCAGAGACCCCCCGGCGCCAAGCTGCTGCAAGCGGCAGGGTCCCCAGGACAGGTGGAGGGACCCCTGGCTTTGAGGCACTGCTAGCAGCAGAGACCCCTCAACTCTGAGCGGTGGACAGTGGGGGGACCTTAGAGCAGTGAGGTCCCTGAGTTCCGGGGTCCCTCCACTACCCTCAGCCGTTGTTTGCTGCAATCGTCTCAGTCTCTTTACCTCAGCCTCCTGACACACCTAACCCTGATACCCTCCTCTCCCACCTCTGCTCCCCTGCCGTGGGCCCCTCACCCCCTCCAGTCTGGTTTTTCTGTTTAGCTAATCCCCTCACTAACCTCCCCACCCATGGCACAAAGGTATTTGCCATCACGGCTTTGTTCACTCTGCTGTGAGCTGTAACGCTTTCCCCTACGCCCTTCATCTAGCCTACTTAGATCGTAAACTCTCTGGGGCAGAGACTTACTCCTACGATTTGTTTTCACAGTGCCCGGCCCAATGGGGCTCTGGTTTTGGCTGCTCGCTGAGCACTACAGCAACAAACATGATCATCGTTGACTGCCGGCAGCAACCTAAATGCGTGTGAGGCAGCAGATTTACCCAAGTCCCATTTACTCCAATGCTGACATGGACTGCAGCATTGCTAATTCAAAAGCGCCACACTAATTAATGATGATCATTCTGGCTAGACCACAGCCGAGGTCTTTTATACATCATACCTTCGCCAAGTTGCAAACAGCTACATTTAATCCACATTTCTCCAATCCAAAGAGCCTTATTGCACAAATGTGCATGTGAATATCTTTCCTCTTGGGAGTTGTCTCACTGAGTTCAACGGGTCTACCCACATGAGTAAATTTACCTTTGCAGGAGTGGGTCCTTAATGTCCATACTTAACTGCCTTCAAGTTAAATATCAGATGAGAAAGCAACACAACATTTACTGGCATTTAAAAAAGTATATATTTAATCATTTCCAAGTACAAATACAAGCAAACAAATAATATAGAGCAACGAGTAAGACATTTAAGGGTGTGGTTTTCAGACAATACTCAAAGATTAATTCTTTAAAAAATCCAACCTAAATTAACACAAGACTCATTACCGCCACCATCAGGAAAGAGGAAAACACAGAGCTGCAGTATAGAGTTATGCTGTCCTTTGTGTTAAATAACTGGATTCTTTAGAGGGTTTAATGAACCTTTATTCAAAGATGTGCAAGCCAGCTTTGCCTTGGGCTGTGGACTTCCTAAGATAATGGTAGGGTTTGCTACAAAGAAGCTCCGCATTGTATTTGGTAATTATTGCAACACTGATGAACTATATAGTTATAAAAACCAGAAATGGAGCCGCTCTGCTGACCTCCTCTAACGATCCCTCGTTCAGGATTGCTTGCTACGGAGAAGAGTGAGTGAATGCGGGGAGAAGCCAAGTGACTAAAAGGTCAAAGGGAATGCCAAGAGCAGATGGAGACTGGCTAACAGGGTGTGTGGGGCACTGGAGGAGGCAGCCCATTCCCTGGGGTCGCTCAGCCCCATACCTCCCACTGCACTTCTCAAGTGGGAATCACAGCTTGGGCAAAACGCAGTGAAGTTGGATCTAACTTGTCTATGTGCTAATACATGGCTAAAATCTGAGCTGTCTGAAAGGACGTAAACCAAGGTGCTTTGTGGCTCCTGTGGGGCTTTTGACACTGTCTGCACCATGATTGAGGGGTGAATCTAAGAGACCAGGCCAAATTCCAGCCAGGGTCTGCCTCTCCCTCCTTTCAATTCCCTCTGTTCTTTTAATGATAGTTCCTTTGCCCTCCCTGTAACCATTGGGTCCCATCACCTGTTCCAGACTGGACAATCCTGCCCTTCCTCTCATTCCAGCTGTCCCTGCTTGTCACCGCTAAGCTGCAGTGATACACACCCAACACCAGGGTGTGCTCTCCCAGCCCCCATCACAACTAGGGCTACACCCCACCACAATTCCCTCGCTAGGGTGATGCTCCACCCCTTTCGCTTTGTGCCTTTCCGAGGCCCCACTCCAATGTGCAAGGGCCGATGCTGGGGTGACTAAGTTACTGCGTGCCTACAAAAAAACACAGTAAGGCACCGGCTCCATAGCCCTGCAGCAAAGTTGGGAAACTCCCAGGGAAACCCAGAAATTTAATGGGAAGGGTGGAGTGTGGGTGCAGGAAGGGGAGTGGGGGGGAAGGGCAGATGGATGGGGTGGCAGAGGTGACAGGGCAGGGAGATGTGGGGGCAGGAGGAGGTGGGGCAGGAGGCAGCAGAGCTGGAAGAGGAAGAGGCGGTGGAGTGGGATGTGGAGGCAGGAAGCACGGGGGAATAGAGAGATGGAGAATATTTTCACCACTTAAATATTCTTCCGCATAACTTGTATATTGTGTCTCAGATTGGAGCTGGTCAAATATTTAGGAATTGTTTACACCACAGTTTTTCCCCTCTAATCAATTAAAATATTCCTAAATAACCTAATTATTCAACCAGTTCTACACAGATTCACACACACTGCTAAAGAAACATCCAATACACACCAAAGAAACACACATGGAGATTTGCTACTATGAAGAGAACATTTTATTAGTTACAACACTTGATTCAGCTAAATCCACATAGTAATCCATACAGAAATACTTCAGAAAAAAGTGCAAATTCTCAGTCCGTATTTATAATACACCCCGATCTCTTAAAAGAAAAAGGCATTTTGGATAACAAATGTATCAAGCATAGGTAACAGATTAAAATGCTCCTGGATTGAGAGCACAGTAAATTCAGGTATTGTGGGTACTATCATCTTGGAAGAATCAGCTATTGAGAAATCATGGAAAATAGCTGCTATACTTGCACTGGGAACCTGAGATCAGAATTAGACTTGAAGTATCCAGGCTTCCCCACGCAAACAGCACCTCTCTCTTCCTTGGAGTGTGGTAAGAAATGCTCACAAATGTTTGTGTCTCATACAAGTTCTAGGTCAAAATCAATAAAACAAATATCCACCAATAGTGTTGAATTACTCCTGTGGTAGAAGGGCAACGTTTTAGCAAATGCTTCTACCACTTCAGATCAGACATTGCCTAGATGGAGTTTCAAATACAGCTCAAAGCAAGAACTCAGAGTTAAATCCACAGAACTGAATCATTGGGCCCAGGATCCTGCAGTGCGTGCGCACGCAGGGGAGACAGGGGCGCTCATCTCACATTAATGGGGCTGTAAGGGGGAGCAGAGGTGTGTGCATGCACAGCCAATTTTAGGGTCAAGGACCTTGACATGAGTGGGTTTTTGCCCTATCTGCAGCCAGCAGCGTCCATACTTTTGCTTTCTGTGCAAAAGTTTCCAGAAAGTATCTATGAACTCAGCGTGTTTCATAAAGCATCATCTGCTCCCAGCCATAGGGAGGAAACACTAACACCAGTACAGGGCAGAGTTCAGGAATACTATGGGGGCACTGGCTCTGGAGCAGAAGAATGTCAGAGAAGGAGTGGGCATGTTCTGCCTCTCCCCACCCCGTGGACACATGGCTGTTTTCTTCAAAATTTCCAATTTCTTTGATCTGATTTTTTCCTTTTATTAAAAAATTGTTGAAATTACTTGTGTCCTGGAAGTCTGGCATATGTGAGTGAGGGCTAAAGAGATCAGTGCTACTGGAGCATTGCAGCACCAGGGCTAGCATTATAGCTGGCTCCCTATGAATGGAGGGATACAACAGCTTAAAGACCCATCCAGAACTGCACACTGCCAGTAAGTGGCCCTATATGTAGTTGCTGTGTATTATATAAACTACCCCAGATTTCAAACCACAATTAGCTAGCATTTAACCAACCTGCATCAACCACAGAAAGAAAATGCTCTCTTCTCAACACACAAAGAGAAACTGGATATTTCACTAAATACAATCTTATCGCAAATGGATTGGAAGATCAACACAATATAAGGCTGCCTCCCCTCGGGCTGTCTTCATTGATGTCCTCTGCCATATACACAAAGATAAAAAGCCCTGGGAGCCCATGATTGGCTTGCATTCTAAAGGCACATTAAATGTAGGCCTTCTCTTGTTGGCTTCATTCTGCTAAAACCCCAAGTTAAGTTTCTTAATTCCCATTCAAGTCTTATTGAATCAAAACACAAGCAGTGAACTCTACAGATGAACTGTTTAGGGTTCAGCAGTAGCTAAGAAAGATGATTTTAGGATATTCCATTTATTCAGTCCCATTTTAATAGGAAAATGTCCTGACTGCAAAGACAGAAGGGGAGGTAACTGTACTTCTAACTATAATAAGAAGTTCACTTAAATTTTGCTTTAAAACCTACTGGCAGTCATTCAGTGTTGCACTGCCAGGAGAGAGGGGGAGCGTGCATTTTGAACAGCTTTCACTATCCTCTCCTGCTGCAGCTAGAAGTCTCTTCCAGAGTTGTGGCAAGCAGTGATGTTACCCACTGATGGAGGTGCATAACAGGTCTTGATTTCCTTTTACGGGGTGAACAGTAAATACTCCAATTCTGAAAAGATGGTGCTTATACAAAAAATAAATAGAAGAGGTGTATTGTAAATAGTCTCAACTTGCCTGCAAATTTCTTACGCTTACTTTAATAGACCATATCCTAGTCCCATGGAAATTCTGTCACAGACTTGAATGGGATAAAGATTAGGCCCTCTATATGCAGTACTGCAAAAAACACAAAAAATGACTGAAACTAATCAAATGCCAGAAACAAATAATCACTGGCTCTATCATACAGTAACCTGATGAATCTTTCCACACCAACCTTTAAACATCTTATAAACAGGAAGCACTGGAAAGTCAGTAAACATCCAGAGAAAGATTTAGAATTATTCCCCTCCCCACATACAGTTTAAATATTTCTGCAATGCAAACAAAACTACTGAAAACACCCATAACTGAAATGAGATTGTGCACAAAGTTCAAAGTGCTACGGCAGTAGCTAAAGCAAAAAGTTACTCAGCAGTGAGGTAACAAGATGATCACCTTTCACAGTAACAAAAGTAGGGGAGAGGAGGCAGAGAGAGGAAAGGAAACCACCTTTCCAAATGGAATAGTAGGGACATTTCAAGCTTTAGACACATCAATGGAAATCAATGGTAGCAGCAGATTAAACAGCAGTAATTATTATACCCTTAGAATACAGTCATTGTGGTTCACCATTTACCCACAGTCCGAAAGCATCTCATCATTGATGTACAGCTTAAGAATTAAGGGCCTAACCATCAAATGAAGAAAACCACAGATACTCAACTCCACCAGATTTGTCCAGTCTCAGAAGCATTTTAAAACCTGCATCTTTTAAGTGTTCAAAGGCCTGGTGCACATGTTAAGATTTACCTAATACTGGATGAGATTCAGACCACGCTCAGGTTAACCAGCTACTAGGAAAGTAGATCTGAAAGCCTTACACAACTCTACATGCTACACCATACCCACCCACACCTGACCTAGCCACATACACAACTCTATACCCTTTTTACAATGTTTAGTCTTGTTCAAGCAATGCACACAAAAAAATGAATTGTTCTCTTCTGAATTACAAGCAAAGATTCAAAACCCCAAGAACTTAATCCTGTTGCCAATGAAATTAAAGGCAACACTTCCACTCATTTTAGTGGGACCGGGACCAGAACCAGGTCTGAAGTTTAATCTCCATTACAAAAAAAATGCAATGTAAGCAGCAACTTAAAAACACTTTCCCCACATATCTTTGGATATATTCCAATGCTGTGCAACTGTGTGAAAGCATTCAAGCTTCACTGCTTTCACCCATTTCCCTCCATCACTGCACTCACAAATATACAATAATCAAGGGAAAACTCTTTTTGGCATAAGATAAATTTCACTCAATTGTATGGACAACTTGGAAATCGCACGTAAAATAAAAAATAAATAAATATTGCTTGTAAATAAGAATTTGTGCAACACAGACAACTTCCTGCAGCACATGTACATTCATATACAGCTAAAATACTTATTTATGGTCATAGTGCAAAGCCTCTGTCAGCATGACATATCCAATATCCGCAGAGAAACAGAAAACCCATTGTCCTTTATCTCAGCTAGGCAGATATATATGTACAGCATTGCTGTGCACTGTCCTACGGAACCTAGCTATAAGGGTATAATAAAGTAGAGGACAAATTCAAAAGTTTAACAATAGTGGCAAACAATGTTTTAAACTTAAGTGCCTCTTGGGTTACATGAACTCGGCTATATACTGATTTAGAGCTGATTACTCAAAAAAGATATTACTAACATCCTATAACCATTATGTTTGGACAGACACTATAGTATGTAGTTTTGTGTTCAAATGTTCTATTTAATTATTTAAGCATCACAGTTCTTATTTTAGAGGTTTCTATCACCAGTTTAGCAGAACAAAGTATCAAGCATTAACCTGCACCCAGAGATATGAGCATCCAAAAGACACTGAACAGGTAAGCAGTGTGCATTTAAAAATACACTTTTCCCATAACAGTGCTACTTCAGCTAATAGCGACCTTCCGTAGACTTTCCACATTAAGAAAAACAGGTTCCAGTAAAAAAAGTAAGGGACTAGTTATTAATTAGGAATAATAGCTAAAAATTCACACTAAGGGATGGTTAAACGAGTTTAGAGGAAGGATCAAATATTTGTAGACAGGAAACAGCATTTTGACCTAATTTGTTGATGCAATTGTAAGTGATGAAGAAAAGTGAAAGTAAATGGGTGAATATCCAGAGCACAGGTCTCATTTCTATTAGTTTCCTCTCCCATAAGTAAGAAGAATACATTAGATGTTTTAATTTGAGATCATGTAGAATGCGAGCCAGAATATTTTGGAAGAGTTTTATATGGTGAATGAAAGCTGATTTATTAAGCTATGCTCAATAGGCCTCTAGTGATTAGAATCACTAATTTAAACAAGACAAGGACAGATTACTTCCCCTGACTGGGACGTCCTGGAAAGGCACTGTTTGATCAATCAAAAGCCAACCTGCGAATCAAATTGCATCAGTTGCCACTATTGTTTCACCATTAAGTAAACATCAGTATTTTAAGATCCATACGAAAAAATACAATGCACCAAAAGCATCTCTCATAATAGGATATTTAAATGGCTGAAAACCATATACTGTAACAACTTGTCTAAACTAGAAATGTTAAGTACTAACTTCTATTTGAACAAACTTGTAAATTAAGACTTGTAACAGTAAATGATACCTACATACTCCACAACAATGAAGAAGCTGGCTCATTTTGTCAGTCTTATCTGACCACTTATTCCCTTCAAATGCACTTATTACTAAGAGAACTTTTTGAATTCAAGCCTTTTCAAACCAAAGGTGCTAGGTATTAGTTCATTCAACATGAAACCCAGTGACTTATGCTACATCAGAGTTTAGCATTCTTAACACTTTGGAGTGCTATATCTTAAACTATGGGAGTTGACTGCCTGTGCTAACATACATGTGTCTTTTGGTCAAAAGAACAGGAAATTGACAAATTGATTTGGGAGGAGTTAATATTTACAGACATAGCTTTTTGTTGGAAAACTGACAAAAAGATGCTGCCTCTTTGTTGGTTTTAAGAATATAGCCAGTTAGGTAATACACACACACACACACACACACAATTAATGCTAAATGGAGTTCTGTTCTTGGTTCCTTTGTTCCACATGATACAGCGCAAGGAGTCACTTCTGTAACAAACTGTTGGAGGAGATCTACACAGAACGCCAGATCAGTCCATTCCTACAGGGCTCCAAAAAGTTCTCAATCAAAGCCTCAATGACTTTCTGTAGTTGTTCCTCCAGAAAGGTTTTGTCACTAGAGGGAGAAATCAATAACAGAATATCAAGTGATCTATTCCCAAAAAGGCAGCGCCAACATTTTAACGAACTAAGCTTGATTAGATTTCAAAACCCCAGAAGTTTCCTTTAGAAGTCTCTTGCCATTCAGCTAATTTTAACGTTCGTACTAACTGAGTTTCCAGACTTTGAGCTCAATCTGCTTACTTTACAAAACAGAAGATTAAGAGGTGATTTGATTACAGTATATGAGTATCTTCACAAGGAGACAACATTGTGCACTAAATTAAAGAGCCCTTTAGCAAGGAATGGCATAACAAGAACTAATGGCTGGAAGCTGAAGCCAGACATTCAGATTAGGTACAAATCTGAAACACTGAGGGGGTTTAAGCCATTGGAACAAACTATCAGGGGAGTGGTGGATTCTCAGTCTTGGAGTCTTAAAATCAAGACTGGAAGATATGCTTTGGTCCAACCAGTTACTGGTCTCAATATAGGGGTAACTGGGTGAAATTTAAGGGCCTGTGATAGACAGATGATCAGATTAGATGATGTAGTGATCCTCTTCTGGCCTTAACCCCTATGAAATCTAGTTAAATGAAAGCACAAGGAAAGAAAAATCAAGACCAACTCTATTCAAGAGAACGGCATGTCTCTAAAGACACATATCCTTCTCTCCTGCTATCCCCCACTGTACATTATATTTCCACTGGATGCAAGAGGAACGGACTCAGTCTGATTTTAAGTAGGTCAAATTAATCTGTGTCCTGTTTAGATCAGCTTTGGTCATTTTGACCTTGCCTCAGAACTGGCAAGAGACTCATTGCTCTTTAAGGTCACCAACCCTCAAAGACTTAAAATACAAATTACCATTGAAACAGAGCCCCATTTCATCTAGCATGGTATTCAGTTCCTGATGGTGACCAATGAATAATGATTCAGAGGGAGGAATTCTACCTCATTCTCCTAGCTGTGTAGTGCTATTACATCGGCGGAAGAAGTGCCTTTCTGATCTGCAGCTGCTGATCATCTTACACCTTGGAGGGCTAATATAGCCCTTCTAATTTCTGTCCTAGAAAGTGAATGCAGACACTCTTCTTATCCATTTGAATGTCTAATTCTTTACAGAAAATTAAACTGTTTCTTTGTATTGGTGTCATGTTAAATTAGTCCGTAATGCTCTCCAGGGCAGTGACAGTGCCTTTGCTAGCGGATTACTAGGCATACCAAGAGAGTTTGCCTCAGTTATATTATGCATCTTCCTCTCTTGAGCAGATAAAACAGATCAGAAGTATAAAAATAGACAGCCTGTTGGCCCAGTTCCAGATCTAAAGAAAGTAATCGTACATTGATTGAGAACTCCCATACTGACATGCCTTAAGAGAAAACATCCACATATAAGTACATGTGAAGAGATCACATACAATGATCAAATAAAGTACTGCTGGCAAGAGCTGACATTCAGAAAATTACTCTTTCCTGCCACTATGAGTTGCTATTACTTCTGGCTCTAGTCAAATGGAAAAGCTTTTGGAGGACCATCACCTCCCCAGTTAGGTAAACAGCTACTAACTGCAATGTGTAAACTGGAAGTTAATATTTTCAAACTTGGAGACCAAAAGATAGAGGCATAAATATGAACATCGATGCCTAAGTAATGGCCAATTTTTCCAAGGGCAGAGCATCCATGGCTCATTGACTGCGTGGAATGAGTTTGCTTGGCACCCTGAAAATAAGGCCACTTGAAGGGTCTGTCTTTAAGGCCCTCCCAAGCTTGAAAATTAAAGCCTATATGTTGAGAGTGGCTGTGTGTGGCCACCCTGAACTCCTTCCTTCCAAAAGCAAAAAAACACTGAGGATAGATGGTATGTTGTGATATAAAATGCTCCTCCCCCAGAAAGGCACTTGGGACACTAAAGAGGTGGTTTTTTAAAGAAGGGAGAAGAGATGAAGAAGAATGGCTGTCAAAGGAAGAAGAGTTTCATACTGTGCAACTCATT
The DNA here is from genome assembly GCA_007922155.1 of Mesoclemmys tuberculata. NCBI lineage: Eukaryota > Metazoa > Chordata > Testudines > Chelidae > Mesoclemmys > Mesoclemmys tuberculata. Next base: position 48,378 of record ML675720.1, on the reverse strand, counting down.
GAAATAAAGATTTAATCACCTAATAACCTAAGATGCAATAGTGCGATCCCTAAAAGTCAGGTGGGTGTCCTACTGCAGTTAATGGGCCTCAGTACAAGCAGAGCTTGACTAGGAGTGACAAAAAAGCCTTTGCTCCAAGATGAAAGTCGGGGAGGGGCAGAGGGTGTTGCAGCAGCAGACTCATGAAATTCAACTCTTGTCCATTTTATCCACTGCTCACATACTTCCTAACAGTTAAGCCTCATGAGCAGCTCCATAAATGTCACTGGTTGGGGAGGCAGTTAACACCAGGCCATCAAATCATGTGCTTTACGCCCAGTTCCTAGGGTGGGGAAGATCTTATCTTTGGAGAATGCGTCTCTCCTAATGCATGTTTGCCTACAAGTCTGTGGGAATATTTTGAATGATGAAGGTGCAGCTCCATTACTCATCATTCAGAAATACTGGCCATTCAAGCAAAAGGACTAAAGATTGTAGAGAAAAGACAGATTCAGCAAACCTAGCAGTCAGATAATGTGGGAAAGGGATATCCTCACCTCTGCTCAGGTGGCGCACACATCTCTGCATAATACTTGATCTTTGGCTCAGTTCCACTTGTCCGGAGGGTGGCAACACACCCATTTTGAAAGGTGAAGGTTATCATTTGACTGTTTTTACTCACAGGCAACACCTAATGGAACAACATCATTTTAATTTGTACAATCAGCATGCATCTCTCCTCCCTGCTATATTAAGTTACATGTACTGCATACAAACAGACAATGCAAACAAGTGATCAACATGAGAAATTAGTTTCCATCCACCAAGTGCAGTCTACCTGGGGATTTAGGGTTGGCTTAACAACGTTGCTTCAGGGTGTGGACTTTTCATAACCTTGACTGATTTACTTAAACCAACCTAATTTTCTGGTATAGACCAGGCCTTAATTATCCATGTATAAAACTAATTTAATTAAATATGGATATCAGTGGAATTTTTTTTAAAAAATTATTTGATACTTCAATTGTTTAATATTAAAGATTTTTATCCACTAATTGTATCCTATAAATCAAAGGTGTTTAAATTACTTTGAAGCTACTGTCCTTTTCTGTAACTTAAATTAGTTTCCTTTAATCAGGAATTTATTCCTTGAATAAATGTATTCCTTGAATAAAACTTGGTCATAAACTGTGATGTCACCTCTGCATTTCATTTACAGCTGAAAGTATAAAACCAAGTTTTATTCAAGATGATGATTAAAAGAAACTAATTTAAGTTACAGAAAAGCACAGTAGCTTCAAAGTAACTTAAAAGACAGACTTTAATTAATGTGGTGGATTTAACTGTCTGCATCACTGTGTTTTCCAGAAACACAGTATCTAAGAATTCTTTATTGACCTAGCTATGGTCTTGCAGGGAGGTGGATTACCTCTGCCGATGGAAGAGCCCTCCTGTCAGTGTAGGTAGTATCTACCCTGAAGCGCTACAGAGGCGCAGCTGTGCCCCTGTGCTGTTTTAAGCATAGACAAGCCCTAAGTTTATATCCCAAATACTGGACATATGGCATCTTTCTGCGTCCTAAAATCAACCTATGTTAATGTACTTTCACAGGCTCAGAAAATACCTTGTGTTAAAGAGTTAAAATGTTGGCCACTAGACTAATTTTTTCTCAAAGTACTGTGAAACTCACCGATTTCTTATTAAGATGGCTGCTATCATACCCAGTGGTAACATCCCGTACATGTAATATACCATAAGCGCCACAAGATTTTGGATAAGATTTGGGGAAATCAAAATTCCGAAGCTTTTCGAATATCCTTTTGATAGTAGGAGGGTCATAGCACAAAAAATAGGAGGTCTTGGAAATGTGATATCCATACCTATAAGGAAAATTATTATTTTAATTACAAGAGTCAACATCTTCTGCACACTAAGACAACAGAGTGATGATCAATTATTGAGAACAGTGATCAGGATTCTCATTCATGAGCATGCACAGTATTACAGACATACTTGGGACTTCAAGCAGATTTCACTGCATTTTTCAGAACCCAAGTTCACTTTTTATAACATTTCAAGACCTTTTGGTTTTAAATGATAGCCTAGACAATATAAAATGATGCATGGTTGTGTCAACCTGTTTGCAGATCCAAAATCACTGAACTTCACCAATTCAGCCTAAAACGAGGGTCTATAATGAAGGACAATAATGTACAGTAACCCTCCATAGTCACAGAAATGGACTAAACCCAGCTGAGAAAGTTACCTGAAATTCATACCACTAAAAATATAGCATCCCTGTTTGGAGGCCAGAAAACTGCTCGGAGTAGAGACCTGATCCAATGCCTACCTCCATGTTGCTATCCCTGATCTAATCTGTAAGCCTCTATTCTTCCTTGGGCCCCCAGTTTCCATATACTCCTTTAACTGCTCCTTTCTGGTCCCAAAGAGTAGCCTAATTCTTGCCACACCAACCGTTCTCACCTCCTACTGCATTCTGCTCCACTTTTCCCACTGTTCCTTTGGAAAGATATTGTAAATTTCCTGCTTCTATGTTGCCCTTGCCAGTATTACTTCTCCAATCCTGCTCTGTGCTGTGCTGAGTCAGTTCTTACACAATCTACCTGTGGCAGACTGAACTCAGTTCAACAGCACTCAGAACAGTGGGCAGAGACAGCACAGTGATGGGAGATATTTAAAAACAAAGACTAATCAACAGGCCATAGCAAGGACAGCAAATTTATTTTCAAATTAAAAATATGACTGTCACTTCTTTTTAGAAGCAAAGCGCCCTGGAGACCTATGTGTTTATACAGCACCTAGCATAACACAGCCCTCGTCTTGCTTGGGTATCTGGATATCTGGAAAAATAAGATGCTGGTGAAGTAGTAGTTCACCAAATATTGATCCAAACAGAATTTCAGATCTGGAAATAAAAATGTACCAGTGTCTCTGATCTAACTAAAAATTACAAGGGTTTAAATTATTCCTTTAAGTGGTCACTATATTTGATAAACCATCGCAGGGTAGAACCTAACTAATCCAAACCAAGCTGTTTTAATCTGTTCACTAGCAAAACACTTCAATTAAAGAGGTATTTTCTTAGCACCCCCAAAGTTTTTTTTTTTTATAGAGCATCTTTAAACCCCAATAGGAAATTATGGAACAAAATAGAATGATGAGGACACACACGGAGGAAAGAGCCAAACAACATAGTAAGACATATGCTCGACTGGAAACCGCAGAGAAAAAGACAATGAGGTAACCCAGGAACAACTTCAAAAAGGACAGCAGGAGGAGAACTGAAATCTATAAGAGTGACATAGGCAGAAGCTAACCCTGCAGCAAGAGACTGTCAAACATGGACGGCAATGATGAGTGCACTGTGTTCCTAAAATACAGAATGGAGGACAACCAACACATAGCCTAACAGAGGGAGATGAGATCATTTTGTCTAGAGACAGATCCAGGGCAAACCTCTGCTCTTAAAGAATCTTTCAGATGCCATTGCAGTGCAGACTAGGCCTCCTGTATTCTTAAGGACTAGCCTCCAACATGACCTGTATGCCTTTCGGTATCCCCCTCAAAGAGAGGAAGAGCTCAAGTGATCCAAAGAGGATTTAAACTGTGATTCCAGCAAGTCTAAGGCTGGGTCTACACTGATGGCGGCAACTTTGCCACTGTCACATCAATTGCTCTGGATCGACTGAGCAGTCTGTATAGACGCGCTCAGTCGATCCAGGAAGCAACTTGGGAAAACCACCTCGGTAAGTAGCACAGCACTGCGTCGAAGGGAGCGCTGTTCCCTTCGACGCAGCGCAGTATAGATGCCGCGCAGAAGAGACTGATTAAGCTGACAATTCACTAAGATACAATCCTTGCTAGTAGGTCTCTTTCATATTTATTCTAGCAGCCTAGGTTTTTATATTTTCCCTCTTCCCCATCTCCTAATCAACATGTTAACTGTATCAAACAGTTGACAGGCATCATATTTTTCTGAACAATACCTAATGCATATTAATCCAGTTTTTATTTATAATAGTATTCATGTTTTATACTACACTTATTTTTATAGAAGAACATTTGTCCTATTAGCAAGTGACAGATATGGTTATGAATTTGATAGCTTTAGGAAATTATGTTTGATAGATTATGCAAAGCTCAGAAAAAATCATAAAGTAGAGCATGTTAAAAAACAGAACTTACATTTCATATATTTCAGTTAGTTGCTGTGCCAATGTTAGGTTCTTGGTTTCCAGATAAGATGCCATTTCAGCTGTAACCACAGCTGCACTCACGCCATCCTTATCCAACACTGATGTGCCACACATGAAACCTGACAATCACAAGACTAGTTTTCAGAGTAGTTTTCTCCATAGATTTCCAATTCCATTTGTTTACTTGGGTGAAGTGTTAAACTTCAGATGCCCTTTGTGCACATAAGATTAAACACATGTCCAACTATTGGCATTCTATTGATGCATACGCTACACTCATCTGCCCAATAAGCTAGCCAGCGTTAAGAGTTATGGGAGTGGGAAGATATATGGAACAATCTTATCAGTTTCAGGTAGACAAAAGCCTATATATAGTCTTAACATGCTATATTCCCTCTCAGATCTCACACACTAAGCAGGTTGGTTTGAGTAAGTACACTTATGTACTGCAGGGAATGTTGCCAGTGATTTAATAAACAGCACTAGTCCTACAAGTCAATCAGGAATCAATGCCCCCAAAAATGCTGTCAGATAGGTCGTCTTTTGAAGGAGAGCTAAACTAGGAGGTCTTGACTCCTTCTAGTTGTTAAAGGTCTCTCTACATTTTATGCAAGTAATGTGTTTTAGAGATGTTATAGCTATACTGGTCCCAGGATATTAGAGAAACGAGGTAGGTAAAGTAGTATCTGTTACTGGACCAACTTCTGCTGATCAAAGAGACAAGCATTCAAGCTACACAGATATAGTCCTGAAGAAGAGCTTTATTTAGCTAGAATGATTGTTTCTTTCATCAACAGAAGTTGGTCCAATAAAAGATATTGCCTCTCCCAGCTTGTCTCTTTAGTGTTTTAGAGACTGCTTTACAAACATCTGTTACTCTCCAATTTGCAATTCATTGGAACTTTAGATAGAAGCAGTTTTTGCAAGGAATACTCCATTCAGCTTCTTTGAAAATACCAGGCATAAACCAACTGCTAAATGACTTGTGTAGAAAAAATTATGCCACCCTCAATCCACCACCATGAGGAGGCTACTTCATAACTGTACTCGACTAGGTTTCCTACAATTTGCTCTGAAACATTTGGTACTGACCACTGTTGGAGATGGGATACTAGGTTACATGGATCATTAGTTTGAGCAAATATGGAAATTACTTTGCACATCATGGACATAGGAAAGAGGACCCTGCATTGGAGACAGGAACTTAACACAAGGTTCACGAGTATGGAGCTTTAATTGAGCTAGCAGCTGGTTAACGTACTGTTGGGTACAGTTAGTTTTGAGAGAATAAATCTATTGTCAAACACTACAGATTTCTGAAGTTCTCTCAAAGGACTGTGTTAAGCGACAGTATCTGAACATATCTTGCAAGTAGATTAGTTTACTTTTCAGTAAGGTTACCAAAAACAGAGTCATTAAGTGGCTCGGTAAGCAAAAAGTAAAGAAAAAAGCAAAGCAAAGCCAAAATCCAACATCCATTACAGAGAATATTATCAAGTGAACTGAAGACGAGACAGTTTAATTCTGGCCCAAAAGGATTTTGTATGGATGCACAGATCTTCTGATTGTCTTGTTAAAAAGCTTAAACAGTACCATGGTCCCCCCAGTGTGACTCATCAGTAGATCAGTAGCATCCACAAAGCATTTGGTCTGCCAGTAACAGTGCATTTTGTTGAAGATAAAATGCCAACGTTAATAAACAGACTGGCAAAGAGGAAGACTAAAGAGAAACAAATCCTGTGGGATTCCTTGTCACAAAGAACATACATTAGCATCGAGATACTGGTTTACTGGCTTCCATATTAAGATATTTTAGAAGAAACTATATTATTTTACCTACCAATAGACTCTTCAAATGCAAAAAGGACTTTTTTTCCATTGTCTAGGAGATCTTTTACTCTACTTCCAATCCATTTAAAACCAGGCAGTGTTTCCTGAAAAATGAAGAGGTCACCTTGTAAAGCTGCTTTTTTTCAATCTAACAGCATCAGGGAACAAGGGGAACATTTGCTGCTTTCACATAAAAAAAACACCTTTCGCCTCAGGATGCTTTCTTGTTTCAAGTTTTAAGAACAAGTCTGGAATGTCAGAAAATCTCAAAAGGTAAAAAGGATGCTAAAGGACTTCATGATCAACAGGACCAAAGAATGCTGGTAAATCAAATACACATAAGAGTAGCCATACGGATCAGGCCAATGGTCCATCTAGCCCAGTGCCAGATGCTCCACAGGGAATGAACAGAACCTGGCAATTTATCAACTGACCCATCCCCTGTCAACCAGTCTCAGCTTCTGGCAGTCAGAGGTTTAGGGACAACCAGAGCATGGGATTGCATCTGTGACCATCTTGGCTAATAGCCACTGATGGACTCCTGGAATGTACCTAATTATTTTCTGAAGCCAGATATACTTTTGGCCTTCACAAAAATCTCCTGGCAACAAAGTTCTATAGGTTGACTGTACATTGTGTGAAAAAACACTCCTTATATTTATTTTAAACCTGCTGCCAGTTAATTTCCCTGGGTGACCCCGTGTTATGTGAAGGTGTAACTAACCGCCCTTGCCTTATTTGCTTTCTCCACCCCATTCTTGATTTTATAGGTCTCTATCATACCCCCTCAGTCATCTCTTTTAGAAAATGAACTTTTTGCCTTTTTAATCTCTCCGCATATAGAAACTCTTCCATACCTGTAATCATTTTTGTTACCCTCCTCTGTACCTTTTCCAATTCTAATACATCTTTTTTGAGATGGGGTGATCAGAACTGCATGCAGTATCCAAGGGGTGGGCATACCATGGATTTATATAGTGGAATTATGATATTTTCGGTCTTATTGGTCCCTTTCTTATAGGTTCCCTTACATTAGTATTTTTGACTGCTGCCGCACACTGAATAGATATTTTCAGAGAACTGTCCACAATGACTCCAAGATCTCTTTCCTGAGTGGCTACCGCTAATTCAGACCCTATCATTTGTATGTATAGTTGGAATTATGTTTCCAATATGTATTACTTTGCATTTATCAATATTGAATTTCATCTGCCATTTTGTCACCTAGTCACCCAGTTTAGTGAGATTCCTTCTTAACTCTTGGCACTCAGATTCGTGCTTAACACTTCTGAATAATTTTGTATACTCTGCAAGCTTTGCCACCTCCTCTTTACGCCTTTTTCCAGACTACTTATGAATATATCGAACGGCACAGGTTCCAGTATAGACCCTTAGGGGACCTCACCATTTACCTCGCTCCACTGTGAAACATGACCATTTATTCCCACCTACCCCTTTGTTTCCTGTCTTACCAATCCATGAGAAGACCTTCCCTTTTACCCCAGGACTGCCTACTTTGCTTAAGAGCCTTTGAAGGACCCCATTAAATGCTTTCTCAACATCCAAATATACTATATTCACTGGATCTCCATTATCCACATGCTTGCTGACTCCCTTAAAGAATTCTAATACGTTGGTGCGGCATGATTTCCCTTTAGAAAAGCCGTGCCGATTCTTCCAACATATCACGTTCACCCGTGTGTCAGATAATTCTGTTCTTCACTATAGTTTCAACCAATTTGCTTGGTACTGAATTGAGGCTTACCAGCCTGTAACTGCCAGGATCGACTCTGGAGCCTTTTTTAAAATCAGTGTCACATTAGCTACCCTCCAGTCATCTGGTACAGAGGCTGATTTAAGTGATAGTTTACATCCCACAGCTAGTAGTTCTGCAATTTCATATCTGAGTTCCTTCAGAACCCTTGGGGGAACACCATCTGCTCCTGGTGACTGTTTACATTTATCAATTTGTTCCAAAACCTGCTCTATTGACACGTTAACCTGGGACAGTTCCTTAGATTTGTTACCTAAAAAGAATGGCTCAGGTATGGGAATCTCCCTCATATCCTTGGTCTTCACTGCAAATGCAAAGAATTAATTTAGCTTCTCCGCAATAGCCTTGTCTTCCTTGCATGCTCCTTTAGCACCTGGATCATCCAATGACCTCACTGACTCTTTGGCAGGCTTCCTGCTTCTAATGTACTTAAAGTTTTTGCTTTTAGCTTTTGTCCTCAGCTAGTTGCTTTCTTGGCCTGTGTTAATAGGATTTTACACTTGATTTGCCAGAGTTTATTCTCCTTTCTAAAGCTAAGAGTAAAATCCCAATCTAAGCTGTTATGTCAATTAGCCATACTTAAATCCAGCACAATCTGGTTAAGACCAGCAAATAAAGAGTCCAACACTCAGTTTTGATTATGAATCTAAGGCACGGTGTTTCAGAATGGGTTTCACTACTGCATATGTAAGCAAAAACAAGAAATAAATAATGGATTTGTAATAACCCTCCCAAAAAAGGTTTAGCTCTTATGAAGAGCCCAGTGGAACAGCATCTGGCAAACATCACAGTAGAAAGCTAAAATCTCCTAAGAGGTCTGACAGAAGTATAAGGATAAGTGGTAATGATATAGCAGCAGTACTGGTGAGAGAAATATTACTCTGTACCTACAAAAAGGGAAAATCCTGTATTATGACTGATTTATAATGATAAAGGTTTCAAATCAAATTAGTATTTTTAAACTCTGGAAATTGTGATAGCTAAAAGGAGAGAAATTATAAAGATTGCTCATATATTTCTAGAATCAATGTTTTCCATCTCAAAAGATAGTATTTAGTGACGTACTCCAGAATTTTCACTGGAGAGCAACATGTAAGTTGATTAACAGCACCATAGTATAATCATTTTGTACAGCTTTTAGAATTTTTCTCTCTCCATTGTTTGTAAAAATTGGCAGTAAAAACTTTCTACGGTTTTCATATGGCCTCAACTGACACAAGACCTGAATCTTATTTAGTAGATTATGTCAAACGTGTTTTGTGAACTTGCATCACCTGCTGATATTCACAGGGCTCTAGGAATCTGATCCATGGTTTGTGCAGGATTTACAAGAAAAGCTGTTCCCTTCATAGCACCTCCACATTTTTTATATAACCTTTAAGGAAGAGGCACAAAATAAAAAGGTATTTACAGTGTAGAAGATTCCAAATCAAATTATTACAATTTTAACTAAAATCTAGTTAAAAAACCTTAAATGCCAAATTAAAATAAAAACACTGTTCAAATCAATTTAAACCCCATTGAGTAGGTTTCATGTCATAGATCTAAGCAAGCAAAAGTTTTTGCAGCAAGCTCTCTGCATTGGGGAAGGAGAGAAGCTGTGGCATTTCCAGTAAAAAGGGATTCCCCTCCTCAAGGCAAAGGCTTGAGCTATTAGACCCATTTTAGGATACTGGACCTAAAAATTAATTTTGCAATCCTTTAAGGCTATGGTACGTCATACTGCCTCTCTCAAGACCGCCTCCCAGGTCTTCACAGAAAGACATTACAGTCTGCATACTCAGCAGCATGGATTAGCAAGCAATGCACATGCTAGTCTGCAAGGTAGACAGATGAGATCTAATGGGTAAACTGGCAGTCCCAAAAGCAGCATTGAGTAAAAATCTCCAGTAAACAGCAGCAAAGTATAATTTGTGTCTGGACTTTTTGGGAAGTGGAGGTAATGAGGCTACATGAAAACAAAAGACAATCAATTATTATAGCAATGGCTATAATATTCTTCCTGAATTTAACACCTGGTGATTAAAGACAAACACTACACAAACCATCCTTACTTCAAAGTGAAATCCTTCTTTAAGTGCAATTGCCTTCAAAATTTTAGAGGAGACTGTGGTTGCTAACATGTAAACATTCTTCACATCAGCTTCTTTGTAGCTATTCGCCTTCCAGCTCCTGAACATCCACCACCCAAATAAAGCTGCCAGCTCATTGCCACTGAACACCTTCCAATGACCACTGCAAACAAGAGGACAGTGGACAATTTAATACGTCATTCTAGGCTGAAAAGCAGCTCTACGAATAGCACACCAATAGGGCTCAGCATTGCCTGGCCTCAATAGTTTCAAGACCAAATTTGCTCCGTTTACAAGTAAAAAAGGGTTGTTTCGCTGTTGCCAGTCCTTCAAACAAGAAAAATGAACCAGAAAAAACCTATCACCAATGATAATGTATCTGCAGTCCACACTCTACCTACCCTCAGTTACACCTGTGCAACTTCTTTGTCTTCGATGGGGTTGTACTAGTGAAGGTGTGGCCAGGATCTGGCCTTGCTATTGGAACAAATTAACAATTCTGTTGAGAATTCAAGTGTGCTCAATAGCATCCAGCTCACTCTCCCATAGTTGTACTGGTTCAGCACAGCAAGCAGAAGTCAAAGGGTAGTAAACGTGTATGGTCTTCAAAGATGCTATGTTTACAATCACTCTCCATGACAGAGTTGTAGTGAAAGGGTTTAACTATTCTTGCTTAAAATGTCTCATTTAGATAAAAATATAGGAAAAGATGAAGACTTTATCAGTAAAAGAAATCTCAGTATGATTAAATATCATGTTAGGGATCGTGTAGTGCAGTAGTAAATCTAAGTGACAACCAACATCAAAGGATGGAGCAACTAGTTCTCGCCCCTTCTCTCAAAGGCAAGGTTAAAATGAAGGATCCCATTTCTTACTTTTCTTGTAGTTCTGCCACAGCCAATCTGTCTGCATCAGGATCAGTGGCCACCACCACCCTGGCGCTTTCTCTCTCTGCAAGCCTTAGAGACAACTCCTGAAAAAGGCCATTTAGACATTATATAGAGATAGTCAAATTCATTTGTAGACTTCAAGTGTATTAACTCTGCTGAAATTTACACCCCCCAGCTCTCTGGCTTTATTACATTAACGTTCAAAACAAATGGAAACCCAACTGAAAAACAAAGTGACTGAACTAAAGAAATAAATACCAGCACAGACTCTCCTTCTTCAGGATTTGGACATTTAACAGTTGAAAAATCTGGATCTGGATCTTTTTGTTCAGGCACTGGAATAGGAGGCTTAAAACCAAATGCTTTAAAAGCCAACTGGACATAATCATGTCCAACACCATGGAAAGATGTATGAATGAATTTCAAGTTGGTCTTTGTGTTCAGCTCCCTGAAAAGGAAAAGCATCTTTCAATTAGCATTCCAAGATAAGGTGACTGAAGTTTATGATAAAACTGCCCTTTCTCCAGATGTCTAAGATGCCTTAAAAGAAGGTGTGAAAAGTAAAAGTTTTAACTTTAGGCATTCAATAAAAATTGCTGGCTCAATTCTTCCACATTCTTGAAACTGGGATCTTTACTTTATTTTGCTGCTGTGCTGTTGAAAGTCCCTAAAAATTTACTTCCCTCTGCATCATACTCATGCCCTTTATCAGCACATTGAGAACTTGATCCCAACTCTGCCCTTGTCTATGTTCATTCCCTCAGTTCTTCCTACTCCCATTCCTATGCTTTACCCAACCTTCAATCCTAACCACTTTATTTGTATTTCACCCACTCCTGACTTTGCACCTTCTTTCTGAAGGCCCCACGTCTGAAATAGCCAAAATCAAAATACCGTAAATCCATTGGATCATGAAGGTTCATTTCAGGATGCGGAATTGTACAGGGGTGTGTGGCAATGAAGAGACTTCACAGCACAGTATTTGATTAGAGGAAATTGTATCTGAGTTGCATATCATTAGATGATAGGATCTAACCCTAGTCATGCTACAGAGCATTTCTAGTAATGCAAAGAAATGGGATGGAAGGGGGAACAGACAACGAAACAGGAAAACAAAGCAGATGGAAGTGAGTCAGAAAAGTTTTCCTGCCATAAGCAGTGCAAGTCAGCTACAGACAGGAAGTACAGCCCTAACAACAGTGAGTCAGCCTGTTCTGCATGGCAAAAGCAGAAGGCAACAGCTACATCGCCTGATTTAAGGTAACTAAATCACTACATGTGAGGCACAAAAAATACAACACAGGAAAGATGTACAAACCCCCATTAATTTAATCCATTCACAACCCCCACCAAAGTTGATTGTATATAGCAGTATTTCTCAACCTTTTTTATACAAGGGACTGGCTTCCTATACTGTGTCAGGGAGAGCTTAGGCTTCCTATACTATTTCAGGGAGATCTCAGGGACTGGTCTCAGTCCATGGATCAGTTGTTGATAAACACTGGTATATACTACTTTTCTAACCCTTATTTTTAAAGTTGGACCTAGATTTGTCATTGCTGGTCAGAAACCATTACACTGACAAGATTTGAAGTGAGCCCTTGGTTAGAGTACGGAAGTTATATTTTTCTCATTCAGTACCTGTGATAACAGATCTTTTTCAGATCTTCCATATAGCTTTTACAAATTTCCTCCAGAGGATCTTGTGTAAGAGGACTGGTGTCGACTAGATTCTCATTCCAGGAACCATTCCATGGTTCAACACATTCTTCTATACATTTTAGGATCTCTTTGTCATGAGGAGCTGTGATCTGAGCTCCATTTTCCCAATAAACCTAGCACAGAAAAAACTGACATTTAGAACTGAGTGTTAAATGGATGAGATTGAACCTTAATAAAGCCACATGATCTTATGATTACATAAGGTCTTACAGTAAACAAGAAACATGGAGCAAAGCACAATATCAGACTGGTCTAGTACTCAGGAACCTTCAGGATCACTCAGGCCAAAGCTTTCAAGTATCTAATTTTAAACATGTAAATTCATAATTAGGGGACCTGATTTCAGAGTGCTGATCACCCATGCCCATGAAATCAGACTATGGATGCTTGAAGTCATGCACCTATGTTTTAAAATATTAACCTCAAAGTCCAACATGAAAAAAAACCAACTGCCACTTTTATAAAATTCTGCTTCCTTTAACCGCCCCCTTCTCATTTTTAGATTATAGATGAATGAGAGCTTGGGGAGGGAAGACACTTCAACTACTTCAGCTGTTGAGTAGTGTCTCTGTAATGAAGGGCATAGGAGCAGAACTGCACACTTTGCCTCATCTGTATTCAAGACCTAGTGGACTTTAGAAGTTGAAAATCCTTTGCTTCTGTTCTCAGAAAATTGGGGGTATAATTCAGAACCCAATAAAACAGAGCAAACAACCAGTTATGTGAAACTATTTTTCCCTTCTAATGGGTATAGATAGAAACACTCCAGAAGAAACGACATATATTAGGTATTTACAAAGTGCCAGTCACTATAGCATCTAGGTAACACACATTAAATAAATCATCACAAATTAACAAAATTAAGAGCACAGGGCTTACTTTGTATCCATTGTCCTCCTTACGGTTATGGGATGCTGTAATCATCACACCAGCTACAGCTTTGAGCTGTTGAACAGCATAGGGCTGAAAGATAAAAGCAATTAAAGTTTATTTGTACTCTTGTCAGCTCCAAAGTAATGAAGGTGTAAAGCCAGTTAAGGGGGAAGTAATACAGATTCTAAAAATCTCATCAGCTGATTTCAAATATAATTTGAACAATTGGACAGCCAGCACATTGTGTGTCCTGTTATCAGCAATGGATCGTAAGAGAGCGAGCATGATTAAAGTTACTCTGTTAAACTAACATTCTCATAATACATTTCCAAAACAGATAATCTCCCAGAATTACTCCCAGGCGCACAATTTAAAAAAAAAAAAATTTTTATGGTGAAGAAAAGCTTCCATTAGATTGCATATATTGAGGAGAAAAAGATTGAAGCAGCTATCAAGAACTCCAAGGCCAATTATATCCGTGAAGGACTTCACCAAAATATTTGGAAGACTAAAAAAATATAGCTAAAAATAGATTTAAAAGTTATATAGCTAAAAATCACAATCCAGAAGGCAGAGAAGCCATCCATTATGGATTGACTGTAATTTTCTTCTTCACTATGGAGAAATTAAATTATAAACTTGGTATTTATCAACACACAGGAGGTAGCAACCACAAGGAAATGCAATTCAATGTATTAGGAATGGAGTTCATAAAAACACAAGCAAAATTCAGGAAATTGAGAAACCTAGTAAGATTATTTCTTTACACAGTACTAGTCATATCCACAAACTGGGGCCCCGTCATTAAAATGACTAGTATGTTAGAAATGCTGATCCAAGTGAAAGCCCCAGTGCTTGAGATATCTAAAAGTTTAAAGTGAATAATACACTGCATGGAATAATCGTTCATTTCCTTTACCTACCCCCATGGAAGAGTCTATACAGCCCAATCCCATGAATGCTCACATACACGTAGACCCATTGAACTCAACAGAACTACTTATGTGTATAATAATTTGTACGATAAAGGTATATGGGACCTGTTTTTCATCTTTAATTATGGGCCAAATTTTGCTCTCTGTTTTACTCCCGAGAGAAAAGTATCTCTACTTAAGTCAATAGAGTTTCTATGGATTTAATACGAGTGTAACAAAACAGAATTCAGCCCTATGATTCCTCAGGAATACTTAAGAAATCAAATGTGTTCCACTTCTAGTCTATTGTGCCATTTACATTCTGGCTTTTTGATAAGAAAAATATTTAGCTAAAATTAAGATGGTAGCCTTGATGAAATGCTAAAAACATTAGCTGTGATAGAACAAAGTGTAAAAGACTTACCACAAATGGCGTAGGAACGTATTTTGAAAACAAGTACACAGGTACACCTTTAGCAAGCAGGACTGCTGCAGTGAGCTTCGCAAGTCTGTTAAACAGGGAAACAGGAAAAATATTCAGTTACCTATTCTACACAATACTGTTCTAAAAGTCTCAACTCTTTTTCTGTCTTCTCTCAAGGTGTTCTTATCACTGAATCATAGAAATGTAGGGCTAGAAGGGACCTTGAAAGGTCATCTAGCACAGCCCCTGCACTGAGGAAGGACCAATTATACCTTAGGCAATCCCTGACAGGTGTTTCATCTAACCTGTTCTTAAAAAGCTCCAATGACAAAGAGTGACTAAAGAGTTGCTAGAGAGACAAGACGGGTGAGGCAACATATCTTTTATTGAACCAACTTCTGTTGGTGAAAGAGACCAGCATTTGAGTTTATACAGAGCTCTTCTTCAGGTCTGGGAAAGGTACTGGCACAGCTAAACATAAAGTAGAACAGATTGTTTCACATAATGAATTAACACGTGTTACAAGAGACCATTCAAGGTGAAGTGGGCAATTAACACCTCTACAATTGTAGGAAAAAAGAGGGTTAGTGGGTTAATTGCATAACGAGCCATTAATCCAATGTCTTTATTCAGTCCATAATTTTTCATATCTAGTGTGCCTGTTTCCTTTGAGGATGAGGTCAGGTATAGAGTGATCATTCTGTGAAAAGTGTTCATCCAAAGCTGATAAGATGGTTTTGTCTTTTAACATTTTTCTGTGTGAGTGCATCTGAAAGCAGAGTGAATGTCTTGTTTCACCCTTAGTTGATATTGGGGCATTTAGTGCACTGGCGGAGTGAAAGGCACGTGAAGGACTCACGGATCAAAAAAGGTGTGTTGGGGCGGGGGGGGTGATCATCGTAGGAATGAAGATATGTCTACAAGGTTTTGCATTTGTTCTGTCAGTGTCTCATGCCACTTTGAGATGGTATGTCCTGGTCTGCGTGGAGCTTGTTTCTGATGAGCTAGTCAGGGGTTGGGGGGTGTTGACTGAAGGCCACAAAGGGGTTTGAGAAAGAAATCTTTCAGAATGTGGTCGCCATCAAATATGGGTTAACGTAGTTACTTACCAGTAACTGTTGTTCTTCGAGATGTGTTGCTCAGATCCATTCCACTTAGGTGTGTGCGCGCCCTCGTGCACAGCTCTCCGGAGAACTTTTCCTAGCAGCCCCTGCAGGGGCCGGTCTCAGCGCCCCCTGGAGTACCGCCATTATGCAGCGGTATATATAGCGCGACCGGCCCCTCCCCTCCTCAGTCCCTTCTTTCTGCCGACTCCGACAGCGGGGACGGAGGGTGGGTGTGGAATGGATCTGAGCAACACATCTCGAAGAACAACAGTTACTGGTAAGTAACTACGTTTTCTCCTTCGAGTGGTTGCTCAGATGCATTCCACTTAGGTGATTCGCGAGCCATACCTTGGAGGTGGGTAGGAGTCAACGGCGAGCTGCCCTCAGCACGGCTCTGCCGACTCGCGCGTCGTCCCTTGACTGCTGGACGACAGCGTAGTGCACAGCAAAGGTGTGCACCGAAGACCAGGTGGCAGCCCTGCAGATGTCATCCAGGGGGACCCTTTCCAGGAAGGCTGCCGACACGGCCTGGGCCCTCGTCGAGTGAGCCGTCACCACTCCTGGGAGCTGGACGCCTGCATGCTCGTAGCAGAGCCGGACGCAGGCAGTGATCCACTTGGCGATGCACTGGGAGGTGACCGGGGAGCCTCTCATCCTCTCTGCCACCGCGACAAAGAGCTGCGTGGTCTTTCGGAGTGGCCTTGTCCTGTCTAGGTAGAACGCCAGCGCCCTCCTCACATCGAGGGTGTGTAGTCTCCTCTCGTCCTCGGACCCGTGCGGTTTAGGAAAAAACACGGGGAGGAAAATATCTTGGTTACAATGGAACCGGGAGACTACCTTAGGCAGGAACGCTGGGTGAGGCCTAAGCTGAACCTTGTCCTTGTAGAAGACGGTATAGGGGGGCTCCGAGGTTAAGGCCCTTAGCTCAGAGACCCTCCTGGCCGAGGTAATGGCCACGAGAAAAGCCACCTTCCAGGAAAGGATCATCATTGGACAGGTGGCTAAGGGCTCAAAGGGGGGACCTGTTAGCCTATCTAAGACCAGGTTCAAATCCCAGGGAGGCACCGGGTCACGGACCTGCGGGTAAAGCCTCTCAACTCCCCTGAGGAACCTCACCGACATGGGGTGGGAGAACAGGGACCGTCCCCCCATCGGCTGGTGGAACGCCGATATGGCCGCCAGGTGTACCCTGAGGGAGGCCAACGCTAACCCCTGTAGCCTAAGCTGCAGCAGGTAATCCAGGACAGCCTGCACGGGGGACGTACCGGGGGTTACGCCCCGCGACTCCGCCCAGCAGGTGAACCTCCTCCACTTGGCCCTGTAGGCGAGCTGCGTGGAGGGCCTCCTGCTTCCCAACAGCACGCGTTGGACCTGCTCCGAGCAGGTTCTCTCCTCCTCTGTCAGCCAGAGAGCCTCCAGGCCATCAGGTGCAGGGAGTCCAGGTTGGGATGCAGTAGCCGGCCGTGGTCCTGGGAGAACAGGTCCGGTCTCCTCGGGAGCTCGATCGGGGGAGCGACAGACAAGTCCAGGAGCAGGCAAAACCAGTACTGCCTCGGCCACGCCGGGGCGATCAGAATCACATCTGCTCTGTCCCTCTTGATTTTCAAGAGGACCCTGGGCAAGAGCGGGAAGGGGGGAAACGCATACAGGAGGGCCCCCGTCCATTCGAGGAGAAATGCGTCCGAAAGGGAGCCCGGCTCGCGACCCCTGAGTGAGCAGAACCTCGGGCACTTCGCGTTCCGAGCTGACGCGAAGAGGTCCAGACGGGGAACACCCAACACGCGGAAAATCCTGTCCACCACCTCTGGGTGGAGAGACCATTCGTATTGGGGTAGGAATGACCTGCTGAGGCAGTCCGCTTCGTCGTTCCTGACCCCAGGCAGGTGAGAGGCGGTTAAACAGAAATTGCACCTCACCGCCAAGTCCCAGAGTCAAAGCGCCTCCTGACACAACGCCGAGGAGCGCCCCCCCCCTTGCTTGTTGATGTAATACATTGCAGTGGTATTGTCTGTTAACACCTGCACCATTCTCCCCAATAAAGAGTGGCGAAACACCTCGCATGCCAGTCTGACTGCCCTCAGTTCTTTCACATTGATATGGAGGGCCAACTCCCCCTGGGACCAGCGACCCTGCGTGGTCAGACCACCGGTGATATGGGCTCCGCACCCCCGGTCCGATGCGTCCGTGATCAGGGTGACCGAGGGGGTGGAAGCCCTGAAGGGAATCCCTTCCAACACAGTCCCGGGGTCCAGCCACCAAGTCAGTGACCCCAACAGCAAAGGGGGCACCGTTACCACCTTGCTCAAAGCATGCCTGCTGGGCATGTACACCTTGGACAGCCAACCTTGGAGGGGCCTGAGCCTGAGGCGGGCCAACCTCACCACATAGGTGCACGAGGCCATGTGGCCTAACAGCTGCAGGCAGTGCCTGGCTGTAGTCGTGGGGCACCTCTGAAGTTGCGATATTATCGCTGTCATGGCCTCGAACCTCGAACGTGGGAGGGAGGCTTTCGCCTGCACCGAGTCCAGGTGGGCCCCTATGAAGTCTATGCGTTGCACCGGACGCAGCGTCGACTTCTGCTCGTTTATGAGCAGCCCCAGAGCATGGCAGGTGGACTGGACGAGAGAGACCGCCTCGCACACTTGCGACCTGGTCTTGCCCCTGATTAACCAGTCGTCCAGGTAGGGAAATATCTGGACCTCCCTGCGCCGCAGGAAGGCCGCCACCACCGCCATACACTTGGTGAACACTCTGGGGGAGGAAGACAGGCCAAAGGGCAAGGCCGTAAACTGGTAGTGGCCACCAGCTACCACAAACCTTAGGTACCGCCTGTGGGCGGGAAGGATGGAGACGTGAAAGTACGCATCCTTCAGGTCGAGGGCGGCAAACCAGTCCCCTGGGTTTAGAACGGGAATGATGGACGCTAGGGATACCATGCGGAACTTCAGCTTTTTTATGAACCTGTTGAGCCTGCGCAGGTCCAAATTAGGCCTGAGGCCTCCGTTGGCCTTGGGAACGAGGAAGTACCTCGAATAGAATCCCCTCCCCACCTCGAGTGGTGGAACCACTTCTATGGCTCCTTTGACTAGGAGGGATTGAACCTCCTGAAGGAGTAATTGCTCGTGAGATGGGTCCCTGAAGAGGGACGGGGGAGGTGGGGAGTGGGGAGGGGAGGCCAGGAGCTGAAGGGCATATCCCCAGTGCACGATGCTGAGGACCCATTGGTCCGATGTTACCTCCCGCCACAGGCCGAGATACGGCTTGAGCCTGTCCCGGAAAGGCGGGGAACCCAGGGAACATGAGACGGTGCCACCCTCGGAGACACCGTCAAAATTGTCTCTTCCCTTTAGGCCCTTGAGAGGGTCCCTTAAAAGAAGAGGAGGACGACGTCGGGCGATCGCGCCGTCCAGAGCCCTTGGTCCTGTCCCTACCCCTTGCGGTGGGGAAGGGCCTAGACTGCGGCCTAGACTGCTGCCGCTGATGTTGCGGCAGTCGCTGCGGCTGCTGGCGACTCTGCAGTCTAGCCGCCTGGGGCGTGTACAGGCCCAAGGAGCGCAACGTTGCCCTTGAGTCCTTGAGAGTGTGCAGCTTCTTGTCCGTCCTCTCCGAAAAGAGGGCGGCTCCATCGAAGGGTAGGTCTTGGATGGACTGCTGCACCTCCAACGACAAGTCTGTGGACTGCAGCCACACTGCCCGCCTCATCGCAACGGCGGAGGCCATAGCCCTGCTGGCTGTGTCTGCAGCGTCCGACGCAGACTGCAGGGCCGCACTTGCCACAGACAAACCCTCCTCCAGCACCATACCAAAGTCTGCGGCCTGGTCTGGAGGGAGAGACTCCGTAAACCTCCTCAAGGAGTCCCACAGGTTCAAATTGTACCTGCCGAGGAGAGCCTGATGGTTGGCTACCCTCAGCTGAAGCGCCCCAGTTGAATAGACCTTTCTACCATAAAGGTCCAGCCTCCTGCCTTCCTTATTTTTAGGGGAGGCAGTCTGAGCACCCTGCCTGTCCTTTTGATTGGCGGCATCCACCACCAAAGTACCCGCGGCAGGGTGCGCATACAAGTACTCGTGCCCCTCGGCTGGCACGTAATACTTCTTTTCGGCGCCCTTAGAGGTCGGGGCAACCGAGGCAGGGGTCTGCCAGACTGACTTAGCCAGGCGCAGGACCCTCTCATGCACGGGAAGGGCCACCCTAGCCAGTCCCTGGGCCCCCACACGGCCGAAGAGGGGGTCCACCTCTTCCTCTAACACCTTGACCTCAAGGCCAAGGTTCAAAGCCACCCGCTTTAGGAGCTCCTGGTGTGCTTTAAAATCAATGAGCGGGGCTCCTTGGTCTCGTACCGCCGCCTCATCCGGAGACGACGAGTAAGATGGGTGGCGGGGCCCAGTGGAGGGGCCCTCCCCAGGGTCCTCCTCCTCCTCCTCTTCCCCAGAGGAGCGGTCACCCTCCTGCACCGAAGGTGCTTGCTGAGTCTGGGTGACAGAGGCAGGGGCCGACATAGTTCCCTGCCCCATCTGAGCCGCCCACTGGGCCCACAACGGCCACTGCCAGGGTCCCTGTGGCCAGCTCAGAGGCGGCACCGGTGCCGAGGGCAAAGCCGGTGCCGCAACAGACGGTGCCGGTGCCGGTAACAGTGCTGGGTCCGGTGCCGGCTGCGGTGCCGGTGCTGGCTGCGGTGCCGACGACCATATCTGTTCCTGACGTCGGGTCCGGGACCCCGAGTCAGGAGAACGCAGGCGGTGATGACGCCGGGAGGGAGCGCTCCGAGACTCGCCACGCGACGATCTCGAAGAGCGACTCCGACTTCAGTGCCAACGAGGCGACGCCGAAGAAGACGACCGGTACCGGGGGGGGTCTTTCGTCGCTTCGATGCTGGGGAGTGGTGCCGAGAATGCCGTCTCGGTGCCGAGCCTGAACTCGACAACGAGGAGAGGTGCCGTGACGAAGAGCGATGTCCAGAGCGGTGCCGGGACCTGGAACGGTGCCGGGAACGACGCCGGGACCTGGAGCGGTGCCGGGAACGGTGCCGCGACGCGTCGTCCGAAGACGAAGATGGAGAGGAGCTTCCGAGCTCAACTCTCCTGCGTCGGGTGGTGGGCGGCCTGTCCACCGGTGCCGGGGCCGCCCACCCTTCGGGGCCCCCCCATCGCAGGTTTGCCCCGGGAAACGGGCCCTGTCTCTCTCCGGTGAGAGAGTGCCGGAGGCGTAGGCAACTCCAGCAAAGCCTGAGCCGCCTCAATAGCCTCCGGCGTCGAAGGGTCCCGTATAGGGGGTCCCCCACTTCCAGGAGTCGGGGGAGCCTCCCTAGTAGGTGCCGGTGCCGGGGCCAGTGCCGGAGCAGATGCCGGCGGCACGTCCATAAGGAGGAGCACCTCCGAACTCGACCCCGGCCGCTCCTGCGGTGCGGGGGAGGGCTGCAAGCGCGGGCGGTGCTTCTTCCTCTTCGGCACCGAGACCCCCGGTGCCGGAGGTGCACTCCGCACCGAAGACACACTCGGTGCCGGAGTAGTCCGCGATGGCTCGGACGCCGGGCTTAAAGCGGACTCCATCAAAAAAGCCCTAAGCCTCACTTCGCGCTCTCTCTGAGTCCGAGGCTTAAAGGACTTACAGATACTGCACCGATCCCTACGGTGCAGTTCCCCCAAACACCGCAAACAACGGTCATGGGGGTCGCTAGCAGGGAAGGCCTTGCCGCAGCTAGCACATGGCTTGAAGCCCGGCGAACCTGGCATAGCCGGGACGCCGTGAGCCCGAAGGCTCCCTAAACTAACTAAAAACCCTCACTAACTAAAAACTAACTTAGTTCAGGGTGAACTGTTAAACTATCTACTTACTTTAAGGAGAAACACAAACTGTTGAAGAGCAGGGGTAGTTCTCAACTGGCCGTCACGGGCGGAAAGAAGGAACTGAGGAGGGGAGGGGCCGGTCGCGCTATATATACCGCTGCATAATGGCGGTACTCCAGGGGGCGCTGAGACCGGCCCCTGCAGGGGCTGCTAGGAAAAGTTCTCCGGAGAGCTGTGCACGACGGCGCGCACACACCTAAGTGGAATGCATCTGAGCAACCACTCGAAGGAGAACTAACTGTTTGATGATACCCTGTATGTGTTCCAGTGTGGAGTGGTAGGTGACAGCTAACTGATATGGTCAGGGGAGGTTTTCCTGTACTACAGTAGGTTCTCACACGGTATTTGGGTGGCCTGTTCCATGATGCTGTTTATTTTTCTGGTGGAGTGTCCTTGGTTGGTGAAGGTGGTTTAAGTGCCTGTCTTGGACTTTCTCCTTGGAGGATATTCTGGCTATAGAAAACATTTCTTGGGGGGGGCGGGCCACGGGGGGTGCTTAATAGATCTAATGAAGTAAGCATGGTGATCTATGAGTTTCTTGTGTATTCCATTGTTGAAGCTGACCATGGTGTCCAGCTAGTGTGGGAGTGTTCTAGAGAGAGTGTGATAGATGGGGGGTGGTTGTTGAAGTTGTGATGGAAATTTATGATTAAACACGTCATCAATGTATCTCAGGAATATCACTAGTTTCATGATGCATTTGTTCAGAAATTCTTCAAGGAGGCCCATTAAGTGGTTAACATATTGGGGGAGCCATCCCAGTACCGATGGTTTGGACAAAGTATCTGTTGTTGAATATTAAGTTGTTATAAGTGAGGATGAAATAGATAAGTTTGGCAATGTGTTTGGGGTGGATATCTGAGGGTTGTCCATTGCTGCCTGCCTCAAATATTTACAAGGCAATGTCATCAGCGGGAGGGATGTTGGTATATAGGAAGGTGACATTCATGATAGCAAGGACAGTGCTCTGAAGGAGGATGTTAATGTTGTAGAGCTCCTAGTGGAAGTCAGTGTCCTGGAGAAAATCGGCCCTTTGTGTGATGAACTGTGAGGATGTTTTCTGAGTGTCCTGATATTCCTTCAGTGAAATTGTTGTAACCATTTATGAGGGGTCTGCTTCAGTTTCCTTGTTTGCGTATCTTGAGAAGCACGTAATAGGTCCTTGGGGTGGGATCACGAGGGATAAAGTTGTAGAGTTTCTTTTGGAGTTGTTTGGGGAAGGAAGGATTTGATGATATAGAAGGGTTACTTACCTGTAATTGTTATTCTTCGAGATGTGTTGCTCAAGTCCATTCCCAGCTTAGGTGTGTGCGTGCCACATGCACCGGTGCTGAAAAACGTTTTCCTCTAGTGGTACCCGTACCAGCTGGCTCTTGCACCTCCTGCAGCGGCGCACACATGCGCCCACATATAAGCACTGCTGGCTCCACCTCCCTCTCAGATCCTTCTTGCTGGAACTCCGACTGAGGAGAAAGAGGGTGGGTGTGGAATGGATATGAGCAACACATCTCGAAGAACAGTTAGAGGTAAGTAACCGTTCTTTCTTCCTTGAGTGCTTGCTCATGTCCATTCCCAACTTAGGCGACTCACCAGCAGTGTCTCCAGAGGCAGGCAGGCAGTTCATGGACATGACCCTTGAAGCACCACTCTACCAAAGCCAGCATTATCTTAAGCTTACTGCGTCAAGACATAGTTGGCCGTGAAGGTATGCACCGACAACCAGGTAGCTCCCCTGCAGATGTCCAATATAGCGACGGGCACCTGGAAGGCTGCAGATGATGCCTATGCTCTTGTTCGGTGGGCTATCAGGGCCACTGGAGCTGCAACCCCAGCTTGCTCATAGCAGGTCCGGATACAGGCCATAATCCACTTCGAGAGACGCTGAAAAGAAACAAGTAGATCCTTCATTCGGTCTGCAACCACCAACGAAGAGCTGTGTCGACTGGTGAAAAGGTTTAGTTCATCGATGTAAAACACCAGGGCCTGTGGCACATCGAGAGAATGCAAACGTCTCTCTTCACTGGAGGTGTGAGGCTTGGGATAAAAGACACGTAAGAAAATATCTTGGTTAAGATGGAAGTGAGAGACTACCTTTGGCAAAAAAGGCTGGGTGTGGGTGTAGTTGGACTTTCTCCTTATAAGATGCTGTATAAGGTGGTTCTGATGTTAATGCCCTAATCTTGGAAACTCGCCTGACAGACATAATAGCCATCAGGAAGGCCATCTTCCAGGACAAGTATGTAAGAGAGCACAAAGCCATGGGTTTGAAGGGGGGCCCAGTGAGTCTGGAGAGAATTGAGTTCAAGTCCCACGGAGGAGAAGGCTCCCTTATTGGCAGGAAAAACCTTTCCAATCCTTTAAGGAACCTGGCTGTCACCTCATGCGAAAAAATTGTTCTATCCTCTACCAAGGGGTAAAATGCAGATATGGCCACCACATGGACCTTGATGAATGAGAAAGCCAGACACCCTTGCTTCAGATGGAGCAAGTACTCCAAGATAGTGGAACTGAAGCCTTCATTGGGGAAACACCACACTCGGCAGCCCAAAAGAAGCAGCATTTCTACTTTGCTCTATAACCAATCTGGTAGACAGCTTTCTTCTCTCCAAGAGCACACGCTGAACTTGGGATGAGTAGGCCTGCTCCTCCTGCCATTGAGCAGCCATGCCATCAGGTGAACGGAGGCTAGACCCGAGTGAAGCAGGCGACTTTGGTCCTGGGACAGGAGATTTGGTTGCAGTGACAGGGATCATTCTCACCAGCCTCAGCAGCATCCTGAACCAATGTTGTGGGGGCCACGCTGGTGCCACGAGAATAACCCGAGCTTTGTCTCTCTTCACTTTTAGGAGCACCTTGTGAATTAGAAGAATCAGGGGGAAGGCGTACAAGAGATTCTCTGACCAGGAAAGGAGAAAGGCATCGGTGAAAGCCTGCACTGAGTGCCTGACGGGAACAGAAGCGGTGGCACTTCCTGTTTGTCCTGGGTCCACTCGGGGATTGCCCCACCTTTGGAAGATTCAGGTCGCTACCTCCAGATGGAGGGACCACTCGTGGTGAGAGCAGAAAGATCTGCTGAGACAGTCCACCAAAAAGTTGCTGACCACGGAGAGATGTACTGCTATTGGGCAAATACCATGAGTGATGCAAAGGTCCCAGGAATGCACAGCCTCCTTGCACAGGGCCAGTGACTGGGCCCCACCCCATCTGTTGATATAGTACATCAAGGCCGAATTGTCCGTGAGGCTCTGCACCACCTTGTGGGATAGATGCGGAAGGGAAACCGTTCAGGCCAGACAAATTGCCTTGAGCTCCTTGATATTGATGGGCAGAAGCTGTTCCTGTGAGGTCCATATGCCTTGGTTTTGTAGGGAACCCACGTAAGCACCTCATCCCAGGTCCAAGGCATCAGAGATCAGAACTACCAACAGGCAGGGCTATTTGAAGGGTATTCCCCAAGAGCACTTGGCATGGGCTTGTTCACCAAACCAGGGAGGTTAAGTATTTCCGGAGGGACCATAAGTATCCTGTCCAGGTGGTGCCTAGCCAGAGAGTACACTGATGCCAGCCACATCTGGAGGGGTCTGCGGTGCAGTCTGGCATGGGGAACCACATAGGTGAAGGCCACCATGTGGCCCAGGAGGCTGAGGCAGACTCTTGCCTGGGAAGAAATGGGTCAAACAAGAGGAAAACAGAAGAGGGGATGGATCCATAAGTGTAACTGGTATTCCGTTCTCGGGCGCACCTTCAAAAGGCCTGTTTCCTGCCTCGAGTATGACAGCTAGTGCCTGGGCAAGGGCCGGTAGATGACGATCAGCCCTGACATCCCTTATAGTCTTTATTTTTCTTTTTATAGGAGCCCCTGTGGGAACAGTCCCCAGAATGCTGCTCCCACAGGGGCCTGAAGTGCCTCCTAGATGAAGAAGGCGTGTACAGGCCAAGGGACCTCAAGGTAGCCCTCAAGTCTTTCATGCCATGCAGTCTGGAGTCCATCTGCTCCGCAAAGAGGGCTGTGCCATCAAAAGGGAGCTCCTAGATGGATGCATCGAGGCCATCGTGTTCAGTGCAGAGTCCGATCTGCCAGGTTTCAACACCGGCCTAAGTGCCGACTCTATCAGGATAGCCGGGAGACAAATATCTCGATCTTGCTTAGCCCATAGGCAAAAACTGTCACAGATTTTACACTTCTCGCTAACGTGCGCTTTATCACAACGGTTTAAACAACTTTGACGCGGGTCGCTCTGTGGCGTAGGTTTTTTACATGAAGCACAAGGTTTAATTCCCAGGGAACAGGGCATGTCCGACCCTGGGACTCTAACAACTAACTAGAACTAAGAAAAACTATGTATGCTAGAACAGAGAATAAACCACTAGGTTTAGCAAGAGCACTTGCAAAGGTAAGAGACGTTCCAGCACTGTCACTGGTGACTAGAAGGAACCGAGAGAAAGGGGGAGACGATAGTGCCTGTATGCGGGTGCTTGTGCATGCTGCTGCACGGGGCACTAAGGCCGGCTCATAGGGGTCCCACTAGGGGAAAAGGTTTTTCCGGAACTAGTATATGTGGTGCACACACACCCCTAAGTTGGGAATGTACATGAGCAAGCACTCGAAGAAGAACTTTAAATTCCTGGATGAATTGTAGTGTGCAGTTTTCTTTGTGTTGTTTATAGCAGCTGGTGTCAGAGTTGTTAGTTGGCCTTGTTGACGAGTCATTGAGGTTGAAGACTAGATAACACCCCGTGTCTTCTGATTTGATCACTATCTGATTGGATTTCATGGACTGTACAGCTGTCCTCTCAACAGTAGCGAGATTGTGATGGATGTGATGTTAAGGATTTCACAGTCCATTTTTTTCCCTGAAGCAATCAATGTAATGATCAAGTGTGTGCTTTTGTTCACTGTGGGGAGTCCAGTCAAATGTTTCTTTTTATTATGAGTATGAGGGGGGGAGTGGATGTGATAGTTGTGGGTGGTATAGCCTTTGCCATGAAAGAATTCTTTGAGTTCTCCACATTAGTATAGTATCAGGTTCTGTGGCAGGGCAGAAGTTCAATCCCTTGAAGAGTACAAATAATTTGGCTCTAGTTAGGTTGTTTTGATATGTCAATGATGATAGGGTGTCACTTAGCATCCATGTGATGGGTCCTGATTTCTCTTGGAGATGGGTTCTGCAGTTGTTGTAGTTGGTTCCCCCTTTTTGTTTCTGTGTTGGATAGCTGTCATCAGGATTTTTGATTGTCTGGGGTTTCTTGCATGATCTCCAGGCAGGTTTCCTGCTGTTTTTTCTTCCAGTGTGTGAGAGCATGTGATGATTTCTTATTTGAGGGTAGTCCCTTCTGGAGTATGGAGCTGAAGAATACGGTTCCGTAGTTTTTCTGAAGTCTTTTCTGCAGAACTGGTATTTGGAATATTTGGAATTGTATGTAGTGGTCAGAGGGTGACTCCTCTGGGAATATTTTGTTTCTCACATTTGACAAGGAATTAGCTATTGCTGGGAAGTTTGGTTTCCTATTTCTTCATATTGTGAAGTTGTGACATACTGCATACATAATTTATATCATCTTGCTATGAGAAAGTGTTTTCCATGCACATTGATTTCTAATTCCCTCTTTAATCTCATTCATGTGTTTATTATAACATACATATAGCATTCATTAAATCAGCCCCATGTGTGTGTTCAACTTTGAATCTAACATGTAACAAAACCATCAATAAGTCCACATAACAAAATTAAGTAGCCATATGACATTATTGTAACCTTCATTAAACTCGTCTCCCATTTCTATCCACTGTTTGCTCTTTCACTAATTGCATCATTCCTACAATTAGATTGTAAACTCTTTGAAGCAGTGTTGTGTCATTTTATTTGACTGTAAAGGGCCTTGCAATCAACACCACAGTCAAAAGACATACCAAAGTTCAAAGCCTCTGGTTGTTTGAGAACCATATCTAATCAAAGAAGCATAAAGCTAAGCCCTATGGTACATGTTTCAAAAATGCCAAATTCCTACAACAAAAGCCTTTTAAAGGATTAAAAATAGATAATGGTGACCAATAAAGGTTGGCAGTTTATAATGTTGTTCAGCAGTTTCAGATGATTCCTACAAAGCCAATCAATATACTATTCCTAAAATATACTTCAATGAGCCAGGATTCTTCCTTATTCTAATCTGTCTAATAGTTATAGAAATTTAGTCATTAGCTTTACTGCCAACAGACAGAACTGTTTTAAAATAATCCTTTTATTTGGGCAAAGGGGAACTTTAGTTCAGTTTCATTTAACCGTTTATTGTCTTTGAAACTACAGCTTCACAGGTATTTATAACCAGAAAATTATTTGCACTTTGATAATTAAAACTGATTGGAGGATGGGGAGGGAGAGAAATCACTGTAAGGCTGGGTCTACACTGACGGTGGCAAATTCGCCACCATCAGATCGATTGCTCTGGATCGACTGAGCGGTCTGTGTAGACCTGCTCAGTCGACCCAGCAAGCGACACAGAAAAACCACCCCGGTAAGTGGTGCCACGCGGAGCAGACACTGCGAAGTCGACGGAAGATACGCAAGTGATTTATGTCACTTGCGTATCTCCCGTCAACTGCCGCCGAATCCCAAAAGTAAGCATAGACCGGGCCTAAGTGAATAGGATATAAAAATTAAGGATTCCAAACCCTAGGTTTACTGTGATCACTTATTTTGACAGTGAAGTGTAATTTAATTTTTTATTACTTGATAATATGATACTAGGTGTATTGTAACGCATGGTATAAAGCAAGAGTCTCAGTAATATGATACTTCACTACAGCTACTTCTATTAAAAGTGGGTTGACAGCACTGCCAGTTTTCGGAAAAATATCAAGTTTCCAGATGAATCAAATGGGAATTAATGATATTATAGGAATTCTTCCTCTGCATTTCAAGGTATACACTACCCAAGTCAAAAAGCATAGGCCAGGATACTAAATCAGTTTTTTTTTTGTTTTTTTTTAAAGTCGTATACCAGCCTGGCTGAGCAACTTTAATTAAATCAGCAGCATCAAGCACTTTTATAATTGGAGACACTTGGATTTTTTAAGCATGAAATTAGAAAAGACTCCTAATTTGTGAGAGTGTGTTATGCCTGCATACTGCTGAAACTGATCAGTGTATGATGTTCCAAGAGGTATTACAACAGTTACATAGGGCTGAAAGCGGAATTACTCCTTTTCCATCCTGCAAGTTTAAATCACATGTGTAGTCTGACAGTTATGATGGCAGTTTTGCAATAAAACTTGATACAGACACTAATAACTAGTCATGCAGTTTTTTATGTATTCAAGCTAAGGGCTTGGCATTTTAAGTTTGCTTGCACACTTAAGTCTCACACAGACGTAGTGATTTCTGCATCCTGGGCCTACCTTGCTGTTTAGAGTGCTTGTGCATTTAGATGGTAAACTCTTTAGGGCAGGGATCATCTGTTTTGGGTCTGTACAGTGTCTAGCACAAGGGAGGTCTTATCCATGACTACGACTCCTGCGCACTATTGAAATATAGATAGTACACTAGATTCCAGATAAATTCCCTGTCTGAAGAGAAACATTCTAAGCCACACTTTAATTTCTAGTCTTTCAACTGAAATCAATCCTCATACCTCTTACTGCTGCAGCTGCTAGTCACCTGACCTCGTGTGTCATACCCAACAACGAAGCCTCTCTGCCTGAAGTCTGAAAAACACCTCTCAAGGTATTTGTACATTCCCTGCAGCAAAACAGAAGTATGAAGAGTTAGCTCCATTCCAGTGCATGCACGATGACTTTATTTAGAATTCATAATGCCACAATAATGGGAGGCTTTTGCTTCACTAGAGCTGGGTTAATGCTAAAAAATAAACACTGGTTCAAACAGATAGAAAATCTGCTTCAATGGCATTTGGAGTGCAAGTACATTTTTGTTCCTAGAGCGTTCACAGGAAGAGAAAGGTTGCAAATACTCATGAAAATATAGTCAGGGAGCAAAAACAGATAACCAGACAGAATGGGCAGAAAATTAGATAAGAAATCCTTGAAGCAGCAAATACTTGAGAGCAATCCACAAGATGAAACATGCTCAAATCATTAGCTAATTGTAAATAGTGAACTAAATCATTAAAAAAATCTGAATAATTCACACATACTAAAAGGCTATCTTTGTTAAATAAGTAGTTCACTTAAGTCATCATGCTTGGATTTAGAGCACAATCTGTTGAACAGAATATGTACTAGTTCTCACTTCTTACTAAAATAAATTATCCTTTCAACACTGCACGTTACTTTAGAAAATCTGACCCAATACACAGTCTCATTACAAATGAATTTACATACCTATCTCAATGGTGAAGCAGTTATTCCATAAGTGTATTTAGTATACCCCTTTTTATGTCTTTCATTAAGTTATTTACTATTTAAATTTCCTTGAAGTATCTATGCAAAGCCAAAGAATTAGAAAAAAAGAAACAAGACAAGACAATGAACCACCTGGCTAAATATTATCTCACCTAAAGTAACGTTTGATACTTCCTCCACATCTAACCACTCCCCACTCTGACCAAAAGCCTGAAAAAAGGGGAGCTTTGCAGTATACCTGAAAGTCTTAGCTGACATCTTGAAGAACTACAGTTACTATCGGGTAAGTAAACATTCTGTCTTCTAGTGCTGGTAGTACCATCTCCCATATCTGCTACTGTCTAGAGGAAAACTGGAAGCTCTGAAAAAAGCAGCTGGTTCAAGCTAGATCCATGTTAAGATGATGGGTGACATTATAGAAAAACACTTTGGAACAGGCATCTTTATATTCTCATTCCAAGAGAGGTCCTCTTCCCACTGGTGATCAAAAAGGCGCTTACCGGATGCATCAGTGATCCTAGATACAGTTACTACATAGCAACAATTGCCATAAACAACTCCTAATATCCTTGCTAGCTAAAACTTGGTTCTTTCTTCTCAAATCAGGGCTTAGTTCTGTAATTCAGGACTTCATCCCCTCCAGATTGGAGTTCTGCCACAAATTCTACCTGGGAAGTGTGTGAATATGAAGGCCATCTGGAAGGAGCCACTGGAACATCAAGTAATGGGCCACCTCAAAGAGAACACCCCTGTAGTTTAATGGAGGGGGGAAGGAAGAAGGGCATGGATTAGGATTTCTTTTTAGAAAAGCTGTTCTTTGGAACTTTTTATCCTCTCTGGTCTGACAGGCCTTGGATTTAGATGCTGCTCCCATTCTAGATGGCTGATAAGCACTGCCCCATCTGGAAGGTGGGATTGAGGAACTCTGCTTGCCACTAACAGCCTTGCAAAATTCAGCTATGTGGGTGTTTCTAAAGCACACAGAAGAGGCAGTCTGCCCTCTAGTGGAATGAACTTTGATACCAGCCATATGACAGATCATTAGTGTGTAATCCATTTAGATTCAGATATTATCTGGGAGACTTCTAGTTTCTTAGAAGCATGAGAAATGGCAACAAAAAAAGAGACAGGAAGTGTCTGAAGGGCTTTTTCCTGTCATGATTCTAAAAACATCTAAAGTGGGGGAATTTCTTCTCCACTAGAAAGGAATGGGATTTCAGAATGAAGACAAGTAAATTTGTTCAAATGAGTGTGACAAGTTCAGAAATAAATTTGGGCTGAGATCTCAGCACTACCTTATCTTTACCAAATGTGTGAAGGGTTATCCATGACAGCTTGTAGCATGTTGGCTTTCTGGCTGATGTAGAAGTGGTGGAGGAAGCATTGAGAGAGGTTCAGAAAAAAAATGGGGGGGGGGAGGGTTGAATAAGCTTTTTAAGGACAGTATGAAGATCCCACATTGAGTGGGCTTCTCTAACTGGTGGGTAAACATGAAATAATCCTTTTTAAAAATCTGGATGCTGTGGGATGACAGAAGACTGTATAACAGCTGACAAGTAGAAATTGCTGCAAGGTGGATTATAATGGACCTGAATGAGAGTCCAGTGTTTCAACTGCGGAATATAATTGGGAATTTTAGGGAAAGGGGCCTCCAACAGATCAATGTCACGCTGGCTTACTCAAATCAAAACAAGTGTCTTTTCTATTTAAAGGGAAAAGCTTCTTATGGTGAACTGCTTTCTATCAGGATCTTTTGCACTTGTAGAGAGAAGTCAGTGGCCCTCAGCCAGCCAACTTCCAGGCTACCAACTGTAGTAATTTCAGGTTTGGATGAAGATTTTTACCTTGATTCTGCAATATTACATCTGGACAGTCTAGAAGTTATACTGGAGTTGAACAAATGTCTTGAGATCTGTTAGCTCCATATTGGCAAATCATTTCTGGGCATCAGGATAATCTGATTTTATGTATCGCTCTGGGAATCCAGGAAATCTGTATATATGACTTTGATCTTAAAGATAAGAGGCAGCTTGCAAGGATCCCTAGGCTCATGCCACCACTGGAGCAAAAGACTGGATGCTTTGTGCTGTCTGATGGCAGGTAAGTGTATAACAGGATTTCTCCACCCATGAAATATTGGCAAGATGGAGCTCTTCCAAGACCACTTCATTGTTCTCCTTGAAGTCCCCCCTTAGCTGTGATACCTAAAAAAAGCCAAAAACAAAATCTTAATGGTTAGACTACTTATGTGCAGAGATCACTTCCTATCATGCTGACCAACATAGTTTCATTTCTTCCTTGTACTCAGTCTGTCTGTATCCATCTGTCATCTCATCTTATATTTAATAAGCACTCTGGGGCAGCGATGCTCTTTGTTCTGTGTTTTTACAGTGCTGAGCACAATAAATCCTGGTCCAGGGTAAGGTTCCTAAGCACTACAATAATATAAATAGTAAGTCATCATTCATGACTGGTAATGAATTGTCTGTTTTGGAAGTCTGCTAAATTGTTGACCACGACTGGAAGAGAAAGTGTCACTAAAGTTATCCAGTCCTGACAGTTTCCGTAGCTTGATTATCTCCTGGCATGGGGTGAAGAAGGGCACCTCTGTTTATATAGTACATTGCAAAGAAGCTTCATTGTGGAATTCCACAGAACAGATGGGAATCCTATACAAGCCATTCTGATAGCTCATAATTCTACAACTACATTAATTTGAAAATTGTTTGATAAGACATGCTGTCATAAGATAAATATTAAGCAAAACTGTATTATGGGGTACATTATATACATTTAGAATAAGGAGATCTCAGGAACAGATGACTCTTCCCCTGAATTCCAAACATATCTCCAAGGGCTTTTAGAGGAAGCAGAGAGCTACTTTTAGTTTATTTTTATGAGAAGAGTCCCTGAAGGATGATGAGTAGGAAGCTAAGGACAAAACTGGATGTAACAGCCCTTTCAATTTTGGATTCTTTAAGTTCAGCCAAGAAGGAGGATACAATTATCTGTCTTAGGATAGGTTATTTTGTAAATAAAGGCATTGGCCACCATCAGAAGACAGAATATCGGGTTAGATGGAACATTGGCCATAATGAGCCAGACCATTCTTATGTTCTTAAGGTTTAATAACTGTGAAGAGCAAACTGAGCATTGCTGAAAAATAAGCTTCTCTTTCACTAACAGCTAGTTTCTTTGGGTGCCTGTACACTGGTCTTGTCCTGGAGTGCAGAGACCTATAAACAATCCAGTGCTGGACAGATGCAAAGATGCTCCAGCCTCTTTTGTGGTACTTGATACTTCTTTTCTGCTATAAGCTGTTGGTGGCAAAGTTGCTGGTATCTGTCTCAGGGTTGGTTCTAAGATGCCCTTATTAATTCACAGTGCTATTCTTGACGGACAGGAAGAATGCAATATTTCAAAAAGCTCATGAGCTTTTGCTTCAAGTACAGGCTCTCTATTTTCTGTGTCTCAGCAACATGAGAGTAGCAGCTTCCTGGAATGCTCTAAAGTCATCAGAAGCCAGTCCAGGAGTTGAAGAAACTTGTCAGGACAGGACAGTGACAGGTCGCTGGGAGAAGATTAAGGAGGGTTTTCCTCAGGATGCTTTAGACCGGTCTGTTCCTACAGCAGAAGGGGAGAGTGACTTACATGGTAAGAAGGAGATCAGCTCCTGGCTGCTCTAGATTGAGATCTCTAGTATGCCCTATTGGGACAAAGTGGAGCATTGTAGGGATAAAGCTGGTTCTAGTAAGGTTGACCAGGCCATTGCCATGGCTAAGCCAGATGAGTTGGGGCTCTGAAGTGAGCATCCTTGTATTGCAGGCAGAAACCTTCCCCTGTTCTTTGTGACTGAAGATAAGATTCCCTGCTAGATAGCAAAGAGATGTGTCCCTGGTGATGGAGATGAGCAATAAGCTTCCTCCAGAGGTGGTGCTAATCCTCGAGGTGACTTCTGTACCATAAGGCTGGCAAGCCTAGTGTCATCAGTGCCGAGTGCGATGCCAGAGACATAGCAACCTCCTATCACATTGAATTGGCTGGTACCATTAATGCTTCCATTGTCTGTACTGGTGCCAATGTCTATGCAGGTAAGCACTGAGTGACCTGTGCCTCTTCAATGTCGAGCTGGAGACTGAGCCAGCATCATCTGCCCCATTTGAATGAGGGGAGTTAGTGCTCAGTTTCTGAGTGGAGAGAAAGGGTTAGAGCTTCTCATGGGAAGGATGGGTGTGAGGAGCCATATCTATCCCAGTATTCAGATCTCCCTTGTCTCGACGAGATGGCAGTACTGGTCCTCTATGCTCAAGCAGCTACCAGTACCAAAGTGGTCTTCAGAGGTTCCATATCCTTGCCTCTAATACCATAGGGGAATGAATCCTTGGCAGAACAGACAGCTGGAAACCAAAGCATTTTGAATCTGCCATTTTAGGCCTAGATAGGGATGCAAAGTGCTGAGGAAAAGTTTTACATTTAAATCTCTTGTGAGGGTGTTTTGGTAACACAGAAAGCAAAGGGTGGGAGGTATTTGAAGTGAATTAACCCCAGTTTATGAGAGCAATCCTGCTACGGGATATTGGGCTTACACCGCTTGTTCAATCTCACCACTACAGATGGTAAGAGACTACAGGGAATGGTTGCAGCTGCTCTGTTCTCTCACAAAGGGGTTTCATTTTCTAAATGGCTCTGGTTAAGAGATAATTACATGCATCTATTCCACTGCTGCCAACTCTTGTGATTTTACCATAAGCCTCCATGCTTTGGGGTTTTCTTAATGCCCCAGCTCCTGGAGTCATAGGATTGTGAGAAGGCAATTTATTTTTTATTTTGGGGGACTGACTCATTTTTGAATGCTGGGATTGACAGTGTTGCTACTCTATGATAGTATGAGAATATATTAGGGAATTTCTGGGATCCTAGCAGAAGTGGTGTAACTGCTCACTTCCATTTAGGTAACCTCTAAATTAATTGAATTTGCCATTAAAAATTGTCTGCCATCTTCATTCCCCAAATATGACTTGTTAGTTACAAGTTTGGTCAGAGAGAGAGAGAGAGAGAGCGCGCGCGCGCGCATGGTCTATGCTAGTAAGTTTACAGCAGCACAGCTGTACTGATGCAGCTGCACTGCTATAAGATTGCTTGTGTAGCTGCTCTATGCTGACGGGAGAGAAGTGTCCCGTCGACATAATAAAACCACCTCCACAAGGGCGGTAGCTATGTCTGCAGGAGAAGCTCTGCCACCGACATAGCACTGAGCACACGACCACTTATTCCGGCAAAATTTGTGTTGTTCAGTGGTTTGTTTTTTCCATAAATCTGAGATTAGGGTTGTTGAATTGCTCCCAGCTTGTCAACATTTGTACTGTATGCCAGTACTTAGGAAAAAGCTGACAAGGAGAGGTTGTTTATCAGCTTTCCATTCCCAGCATCACCACTGACAGCTTTCAAACACTTCCATAATAATTATATGGACCATATAATTCAGTTATGATAGGACACACCACTTTAGTGATGCATTGAGAACTGTAGAAAGACCAGAGAGCACTGAAACCCTTAGAGCACCAAAGCCATTTGATTACACATGAGGGCAGGTAGCTTTAGAAAATATCAATTTCCTGACTATCTAATGTTTATTCATATATACATAGGCCAGTATTTTCTCCAATTCTGACCCAATCCAGATTTGGCTCAGCATTTTTCTTGCTGGTATCAATTTTAAAAGAGCAATAGTGTTTCTTGAACTATTGAAAGAGTTGTTGGATGTAGATTTCAGTAACATACTAAATGTAACCATAATGCCTAGAATCAAATGTTTGTCATAGATTTATCCTGACAACTGGATGGAAACACTGCATTCCACAGGAATTTCTGGGCCTAACCCAGAGAGGTGCTAAGCACTCACAATCCCCCAGGAGAGTGAACAGTAGTAGTGTGTGCGAGGCATCTCTCTGGATCAGGCCTTTGTGTGACTGGATGATGTCCAGTTAAATCACAAACCTCAGTGAAAGTACAGAACAAAGATTTTAATGGAACACCTTACAGGAAACAAATTTAAATTACACAAACAGCCATTTAAAATACCTACTCATACTCCCTCTGTACCTTATCTCTAATGTACTTAAAATCCCAAAGCACAGAAAGATGGAAGTATACAATGAACAGAGATTAAATCAAAAGCCTTTCTGCTTCAGAAGTAAATTTCAGCTTAGTTCCCTGAGATCACCACAGTAGCATACTTAACCATAGAAAGTAAACCACCAAAAATAGAGCCTTTACAGAGTAAATACCCACAAGTTTAACTTTCAGTAACCCCATACACAAAAAACAACACGATACTATACTAGGAAAGTCTAATTCCCTAGTGCATAAAATGAAACTTTTCACTTCCTGCCAAAAACTGTTTCTCCTGTCAGCCAATCCAAGCTCACTCACGCTTTCAGCAGACCCAAAACATAAAGGCACCATGCAGTCTTCAGGCCGTCAGAACGTGAACAGCTCCAAACGTCACACAGGTCAAAAAGTGAAGTGACGAATTAACTTCCTTTGCATCAACAAGACACATTTACTGCTCCCAAGGCCCCTAGACTTTTTCCTTCAGAAGTTCCATTAGCCCTATCACTATTGTAGCTAATCCAGTGCCAACACTGATTCCACTCTATAGAAGTTTTTATACTGCACCCATTGCCATAGTATTTGAGCACCTTCAAGTAATGTGTTAAGCAAAATGACTATATCTGTCATGTGTTTGTTCTCTCATTCTCTCCACAGAAGAAAGTGTATGCAGTAGAATGTTGTTCTGGTAGGGTTTTTTTGAAATAACTAAATATACTGCTTGCTATATATTTAAAGGCAAGGTCCAAGAAACAAACCTTGCACTTAGTTCAGAATACTACGCAGCTTGTGTCAGTCCTTAGGTCCTGGCAGAGCTCATTTCATAATCTAGGACCATCCCCAGAAAAAGATTCTGACTCCTACATAGATAAGCTTTCCTCTTATTGTTGAGAATTTCACTGTGCCAGAGGACTGTAGTTGTCAACCATGACTTTTGACTCAGAGCTTTAGACAATTTTATAGATACCGTGAGCCCAAACTAAGCAGTGCTTTGAAGGTTCAATTGCAAAAAATGTTAATGCAAAGTTAAGATTGTTTGGCAGTGTGGCATCCCCTTGTAGACCATTGATATGAGCAAAAAAGCTTCTGAGAACCAGGAAATGCACAGATGAAGATGTCCATGCAACCTTAAGGCTGCCCTCTTTCACTTATGCCCCAATGCACACCCTGCTTTAATACACATACCCTTACTCTGCCAACACCAGTTGCTGAAGCGTACACGCTCTGTCTCCTTTTACAACCCATTCACTGCCACCTTCCTTCTACCCTCTTCAAGCAGTGCCTCTATATGCACATACTCACACATGTCCTTGGCACTAGAAGATTCAGGAAGTTCCAGGTCCTGCTGTACACTCCCACACTTAGCCAAGTCCCCAGAAAGACTACACATGAACAATTGAAAAACCACTTCTCAGCCCTGTACAGGTTGCTTAGACCTACTCACAGAATACTATCATTAAAGCATTAGAATCCTCTCATATTCCACCTCACAGCTGACAATATTCTTTGTTATAAAAGCCCTATAACCTACTATCAACATACACTCTAGCTCTGTACAGAAATGATGCATACTGCATCCTGAACATATACCTCTTCCCTTTCCTTATGTGACAGGGTACAAAACACAACTCCTCATATCACAATCACAGCTCTGTCACACACACATCAAAATAACCCACATATTGAACACCCTCAACTACTGCTGCCTCCATTTAGCATAGGTACACTTAATATACTGACTACACCTGGAGTGTATCCTATAAATTCCCATTAGCTAATACCAGCTCCAGAGGAAAAGGGTAGGTGATGTGACCAACCTTCCCCCCACACACACTTTTCATAGTGTTGGAATCCTGTGGATGAGAGTAAATAGGTTGTAAAAGGAGATGAAGAGCTTGTACATTTCAGCAACCCTGAGGCTGGCAGATTAAAAGTATATGTGTTAAGGGGCATACTGGGGCATTGCTGAACAAGAGTATGCCTCAGGTCGCATGGGCAACCTTAACTGCGCATTTCGTGTTTTGCAGAAGTTTGAGTTTAGCTTAACTCAGCATTCTGCAAGGGGACAATGTACCACCAAACACCCTTAACTGTGCGTTAAAAGGGCTTTTTTGCAGTTGAATGGACTAGTCTTTCGAACAGGAAAAAGATGTGTTGTTGGTATGAAATAGCATTCATTTAGGCAGTTGTGGCTAGCATGCCCCACCATTTGCACACCAATCCAGTCAGACCTACCCCCACCCACTGGGCCTCACCAGTCCCTCTTTGGCACACCTCCCCAGGCAGGCTCCGACTCATTCACCGCATTTCACCCCTCCAACTGGCCACCTCATCACTATTGTACCAGGCTCCCCACCGCATGTAGGAAACATATCTCTGAAGTTTTCAGTGCCTGGTATACAAACATTTTATTGCTGATACTTCCCACATCCTATAACCCAACTTATATTCAATGCCTGGAATGAAGGACAGCTATGCTATAGTGGAATAGTGTTCCTGGTCATGCACCAGAATGATTGAAGGATGGAGTTTGCGATAAGACTGGCAAGAGAATTCACAAGAATTCAAGAATTTTGGGTGAGGGCATAGGTAAAGTTTATCATTATAGAAAACTGTATAAGCAGGTTCTGAAACCAAGACTCTCAATTCTTTCACTCTCTTTGCAGAGGTTATCGCAACCAGAAATGCCACTTTCACAGAAACGTGGAATAGGAAGCAAGTCACAAGGGATTCAAAGGGAGGTCCCATTAATTTTGTTAGCATGAGGCTAGGATCCCATGTGGAAACAGGTTCTTGTACCTGGTGATATAATCTGTCCAACCGTTTTAGAAATTTGATAGTTATGGGGTTGGAAAAATGTGATCACCCACTGGAGGGTGGAATGCTGAAATCACTGCCAAATGTACTTTAACGGAACTAACAGTCAGGCCTCAATGTTTTAGGTGCAACAAATAATCCAAAATGTGGTTAATGGAAGCATGAACTGGAGACACTTCTCTGCTATGATCACAGAGAAATGTTTCCATTTGGCCAGGTAAGTATGCCTAACTGAAGGTTTTCTGCTTTTCAGAAGCAACTCCCACACATCTTTCAAGCAAGTAATTTCAACTAGTGTTGGCCACAAAGCATCCATGCTGTCAAGTGGAGGGCCTGTAGGTTGGGATGGAGCAGACAGCCATGATCCTGAGAAATTACATCTGAATCTAATGGGAGTGATAAGGGAGATCTCCCTAACAACACTAGTCAGGACACGAACCAATGTTGCTGAGGCCACATTGGTGCTCTTAGTATGAGACAAGCATGATCCAGCTTGGTCTTGAATGGGACTCTGGGTAGTAATGGGAGGGGAGGAAAGGCATAGAGCAGGGAGTTCATTTCATAGCTGGAAAGCTACCATCAAAGACCCACGCCTGCAATCACCTCAGGAACCAAACGGTTGCCATTTTCTGTTGGCCTTTGCTGCAAACAGGTGCGCTTAGGGAACTCCCCACAGCTGGAAGATGGACCTGTCCATGTCCAGACTTAGTAAGCATTTGTGGGGAGTGGAAAAAGACCTGCTTTGGTGATTTGCCAACGTGTTCTGCTCTCCTAGGAGGTGAGCAGCTTTGAGATGAACGGAGCTCATTAGACAGAACTCCCAGAGCAGAACTGCCTCCTGGAACAGTTGGAATGAATGCACCCCTCCCTGTTGGTTTACATAAAACAGTTGCTGTATTGTCTTAACACTAGCAGATTTTTCCCCAGAATAGTCAATGGAAGGCCGAACAGGCTAGATGGATAGCATGTAGTTGCCTGTCATTTATGAGTCCTCATATCCGATGAGGACTACAACCCTGGAGTTTGTAGGGTACCAGCATGTACCCAGGAAGGAGGCATCCATATCCAACATGAGCATTGGCTACAGAAAAACAAAGGGAATTCCCAATACAAGTGTTCTGAGGGTCTTTTCAACAGTCCAGAGAGGACAAAATTACCTCTGCAATGTGAATCACTAGAGCCTTGCGCGTATACAAAAATGTGGAACCGCATCCGCCAGAATCAATTGACATCTGACCCACTATCTGCAATCTTTGTCTTCTAGATCATCTGCACCCACAGTTCTAGGCCCCCCAATCAGCTGATCAGCAGCCAGAAGGGGGAGCCCCACCCAAACATCTGATTGGCAGCCCTAAGGGACCCGCACCCGAACAGCTGACTGGCGGCCAGCAGGGGGAGCAGGCCCCACCCCTGACTCTCAAAAGTGGGGAAGCAGCATCAAAGGCTATGAACCACAGACAGCTGCTTCCCCGCCTTTGAGATCCACATCCAATCAGCCATCCACAAAAAATGGTCCACAGATATCTGGGGATTTGCAGGGCTCTACAAATCACTGTCTAGTGAATGTCAACAGGGGACATACACTGATGTGAGCCAGCCCTGAAGCCTCCTAAGATGTTGCCTGGTATGTTGTACCTATGTAGTACATGCTGCCTTGTGCCCCAGAAGTCTGAGGCCAGTGTGTACTGTTGTAATTGGATCTAAAAGCATCTCTCATAGCAGGTCTCAGAGCGTTTGAAACCTTGACTGGGACAGAAACACTCTGATTTGTATAGCATCCAGGTGTGCTCTGATAACTTTGTTCTTTGTAAAAGGTTTTAGAATTGATTTGTCCCAAATGAGTAATGGCCCCAGCCAGTACACTGAAAGTGGACAGAATGATGGCCATGCTGGACAGCACCTGAGACTGGGACCTGTCTCTCACCACCCAGTCATCTAGATAGAACACCAAATGGATTCCCAACCTCCTCAGATATGCAGCTACCAGAACCATGTACTTCATGAAAACAGGAGCGGCTGCTGAAAGGCCGAATGGAAGTACTGTGAACTGGTAGTGTGATCCATTCACTATGAATGTGAGAAACTTGCAGTAGTCTGGATGGATTGCTATATGGAAGTACGCATCCTTTAAATCAAGGGCAGCATACCAGTCACCCTATTCCAGGGAAGCAATGATGGAAGCAAGGGTAATCATATAGAGGAACTTTATTTTCTTCAAGTACTTGTTTAACAGATCTAAAATAGGTCTGAGACCACCTTTTGCTTTGGGAATAAGGAAACAGTGGGAAAACAAATGCTTCCCCTGGGGAACAGAGGAACTTGGTCTATGACCTTTGCTAGAAGGAGAGATTGGAACTCCTTCTGAAGAACGGCCTCTTAAGAGTGGTCCCTGGAGAGAGATGGGGAAGGAGGGTGGGAAGGGGAAACAAACAAATTGAAGGGAATGCCCCAGATCCACTGTTCTTAGGACCCACCAATCTGATGTGATAGGAGTCCAAACATGGAGGAAATGGGATAGACAATTGGCAAAGATATGGGATATGGTCTGCAAGTACTGGTATGCTGTTCTTGAAAACCCAGCAAAATGCATGTTTAGACTGAGCCACTTGGTTGAGAGGAACTTGCTGATGCAGATGAGGGGGGCAACGATCACTACTTCTCAGAAGATCTTGGGGCCAAGATATAAACGTCTGGTATCCGTGAGCCTGTTGAAGCCAGAATTGCTTCCTCTTCATCATGGATGTGTAGATTCCAAGCAACTTCAGTGTTGGACATGCAGCCTTTTGTCTGTCTTTTCCCAAAAGAGGGACAGAACCTTATATGGCAAATCCTGGATGGTCTGTTGTACTTCAGGAAGGAGACCAGACGACTGCAAACACAAACACCTCCTCACAGATATGGCAGATGCCATAGAACAAGCTAAGTCCACCACATCCAAACTATCCTGAAGAGCTGTCCCTAACATCAGCATGCCCTCCTCTACCATCAGAGTGAATCCCTGCCTTGAGTCCTCCAATAGCCTGTTTTTAAACTTCATGATATTTTCCATGGGTGAAGTCACAGCAACTTCTGAGAGCTTTCTGGCTAGCAATTCTTAGCTGTAGGCCTCCTATCAAATAAAGGATATGATCAAACAAGTCCAGCCTCTATTTTTTTTTTTTTTTAAACTCTTTGGCATTGACATGTGGCATCCCTGCCTCTCCTGCTCATTAGAGGCTGCCACTGCCAAAGAGTCTGGGTGACAGTAGTGGTGCTTGAACCCCTTAGAAGGGACACAGTATCTTCTCTCTGCCCTGTTTTGCCATAGGTGGGAAGGAAGAAGGGGCTTCCAAAGCGTTTTAACCAATTCCAGAATTGCTTTGTTAATCAGAAGTGCCTATTTGGAGCGCACCACACATGCTAAAATGTCCACTGGTTTGTGGGATTTCTTGCAGACCTCTTCCACTTGAATGTGTAAAACTGACACCACCCTTTTTAGCAATTCTTGCTGAGCCTTCTAATCTTCTGGTGGTCGAGAATCACTCACCATCTATAATCACCTCATCTGGTGCTGAGAAACACAACACACAAGGACACAGAGGCAATGGCTGATCTGCCTTTTGTAGTGGAGGAACTGTTCGAACATCTTCCAGTTGCTTGGTCCTGGTCTTCATCATCAAAGAATTTTGTCCAAAGTGCCGATGATCTTGGCACATCCTCAATGAAGCCAGCTCAGATAGGTGGAGAGATACCCCAGTGTCCAGAAGAGTCACTGACATGGCAGTGGCGAGCCCATGGTTACACAGGCCATTGCTCCTTGAGATGTGCCCACTGCTAGAACATCCACAGACCCCATGGTTCTGATCAAGGGTAAGCTTCTCACCTATATGGAACATAATAGATCCCACTTCTGAATCCACTGAAGATGACTCAGTCATGCAATAATGGTGGAGCAGAACCCAGATGGACAGGCGATCAGTAAGCCAAACTCAGAGATGGTGGTACCAGGGATATTAACAGTGGCTTTCCCCTGGAACGTACAGGCCTCCTAGGCACCAGAAGTGGCATCGCTATGGCATGCTCTTGCAAAGGTGGTCTAGGGAACACTTGCCAGGGCGGACTGAAACCCTTCCTGAATCACTAGGGACACTGGTGCCAAGAGGTTAGGAATTCTCTAGGAGCAATGTACACTTCTAGCATCGTCAGTACTAAAACTGGATCTTCAGTCTGATGTATAGAAACTTCAGGGGTCAGCCTCAACAGACCAGGCACCGATTCTGGACTTGACAAACCCCACTTTAGAGCAGACAAGTGTGCTGGGAAATGCTTCCCGTCAGAGTCCCTCAGAATTCTTGCTTTTAGCTGGCCTTGATACTGAAGGTCTTGCAGGACAAAGTACCATATCCTTGGCAGATCTGTGTCTTTTCTTTGGTTCTAGAGATACGGAACACAGTGCCAAAGGCTTCTCGGCAGGCACGCTCTGTACTGATGGTGCTGCACTTGGAGTACACTCTGAACCCAACATCTCCAATGGAGGGCCAAGTGCTTCATCCATAAGGAGATAGAGCAGTGAGACTTAAGTGTCTTTTTTTGAGCGAGGCTTGAACCCTCTATAAGTGTGGTACTTCTCACTGATGCAAGACTCCCCCAAACATTTTAGGAAGTTGTGGTGTGGGTCACTGACTGGCATTGGTCTGGCACAAAACTGACAGGACTTAAACCCCAGAGAAAGAAGCATGGCTTTGGTACTGGTACTGGTCCAGAGAATCAAATTTGATCCAAAAGGGACCTAAAACTAAAACCTAGCACTCACTATACATTATAATTAACTACTATACAAAAAACAGACTACGTACAAAAAATGAGGGAAATAAACTTACGACAGCAAACCTGGAAGCACTGCAACAACCATCACTGACAGTAAGAAGAAACTGGGACGGGTTGGGGCAGCTCTGCCCTCTCATATCAGCATGCAGTGGTGCACAGTGAAAGAGCACTTGAGCTGCCCCAACCAGTACCAGTGAGCGAAAAAGTTCTCCAACAACTGTGCACGAGCCATGCATACACCTAAAGTGGAACAGATGTGCAATCACACGAAGAAGAATATTTCTGTCATACAATATATGTTTACTGGGTACCAATATACCTGCCTGTTTCCCAATTAATGTTGTTCTGACACTTAGCTTTCATAGTGTCTGTACTGATTATTCAAACAGCCAAATCAGAGAAATCAGAGAAGCCAAATCAGAGAAAACTATTACACAGCTCCCCAACACGAATTTCTGATGCAGTCAAAAAACCGCTGTCATACATTATTCCTGATATCACACCTCAAACAAAACCCATATTATTTCCTCCTAAGTGAATCACCACAATGTCCAGTAGATCACAACCTCTTAAGTCACAAGTTAGATGCAGCAGGGTGGGCAAAACATACTAATGCAGGCCAACTCTCTCCACCCAAACGAGCCTGTAGTCAGCAATCTCATGTCA
Source organism: Mesoclemmys tuberculata (assembly GCA_007922155.1). Classification (NCBI taxonomy): domain Eukaryota; kingdom Metazoa; phylum Chordata; order Testudines; family Chelidae; genus Mesoclemmys; species Mesoclemmys tuberculata. Next base: position 3,971 of record ML675720.1, on the reverse strand, counting down.
TGGTATCAGAAATCACCCAGACTCCACATACTGCTAACACTGGCAGCGCGCACATTTCTTTTCCCCCAGCAGTCAGGTAACCTACACTGTCAGTTCCAAACCTCCATGCTGTGTGCCTTTGAAACACCACATTAATCTTTCCAGAGATCAGGAAATAGCCATGGCACTACCACACACAGAAGAGGCCAAAAGGTGGGGGAAATTAAGGCAAAAGTTTCTGCAGAGACAAACAGAGCCATGGAGGGAGTGTGTTGGTGGAGGGTCTCTGTTGGAGCAGCAATTTTGTCAGAATGACTTAGTGGGTGCCAGTCAATGCCAGAGACAAAAACTGACTGACATCCACCTGCAGCACTGGAGGGTTTGAAAAGTGTGAAGTGGCCCATTCATTTCAATGTGATGTTCTCAGATGAATAAGAACCTCATGAAGATGAATAAAACTTAAAACAATAGCTCTGAGATGTGTGACCTGCTCCATTCAAAGTCTGTGATATGCATGAAATGTGTGTTCTCAGATCCCCATCCAAAGGGGCAGGACTCCTCTAGATCCTCACTCAAACGAGAGACAGGGAGAGAGCCTCAGTGTCACGGATCCCTGGGAGGACCCCCTTGGAATGTTGACCCCCTTAGGGTTATACTCTCTCACTGGGGTAAGCCCCTTGGCTCCACCAGCTCCTGAGTCCAAACTTCGGCACACATCGTGAACTCCCTTCAGTGAGTCCACTCCAACTGGTCACCTGGGGGAGACTTGCACACCCCAAGAGAGCAATGCACCCCCAACCTCCGTGACTCTCAAGCAGCATTGTAAAAACAGAAGGGTTTATTAGATCTCTGGAATACAGTGTAGAAAGTTTTTCGCATCAAGAACAGAAAAAGTTACAGCATGGTCCACCTGGGTCTGTCCTGAGCAAGAAAGCCCAGTGCAGAAGCATGTGCCCTGCTTCCAGCAGCCCATACTATGCAACCCCAAGGGCCCATCCTCTGAGGCTCTGTCTTTTGTTCCTCTTCCTGGGTTAAACTAGCTCTCTATACCCTAGCTGGTCAAAACTAGTTGGCTTTCTGCAGAGGGGAAGAGGAAGGAGGAAGATGAGGCAATTCCGGGTCGTTAGTTGCCAGGAACCAGATGTCCAGCGGTAGGAGTGGCCACTGCTTGCTGAGAGTGACTCTGCAAGAGTAAAACAACCTTTCCCACCACCTAGTTAAACATGTAGCAGATAGTGGAAAAAGACACAATATTTATACAAAATAAGAAAAATTCCCACTTTATCATGCTCAGAGCCTCTCAAAAAGGAAAATCTACCCTCCCCCCACAGATCACAGCTCACTTGAAGTGAGGGGGAGGATTATAGAAACCTGGACAACCTTTCCTTCTCAGTATGTACATCTTTCAAACAGGAGCATTTTGGTTGCTCTTGCAATGTCAGATGAGTCCCCTGAAGTTAACACAAAAGGCTTTAGCTCATGGCCAAATTCCACTTCAGGTAATTAGATCCAGCCTATCTAAGATGCTCTGGGCTGGTTTAATTCAATTTTTACATTTCCTGTCCTTTTGGTGTTGCTGTATATTGCTGAACAGTTGCCACATTCCACCCATGAGGCTGGATTTCAGTGACAGGTGATGCATTTCCTATATATAGTTTAATTGCTTTGTGAATTTTGGAAATGAAAGGCATAATTGTAACCAATCAAGAGGATTATTATGAAATTATAAATAAGAAGTCAGCCTGTATAATGTAATGCAACAGCTTAGTTACCTGTGTTGACTGGATCACTGTAAGGTCGTTGATGTAGCAAAAGCCTGCCCCCATGGCAGAACGAAGCCCGGCAGTCCCAAAGGTCAGCCTGCAACAGAGACGATCCCGCAGCTCCTTATTCATCCCATTCTGTAACAGGTTTTCAATCTGCTCTTTTGTTTTAGGGTTCTGCAAAAGAAAAATAAAGGTTCTATTCCCACTGCTCAAGGAGGATCTGATGGAACAATTACTGCAGCAGTGCAGTTAGTGAGAAAATTATTTTAACACAAATTCACAGGCTAAGAAGAAGTGGTGTCCATATCCACAACCCAAACTCTTTTATAATACACGTTCTATTTTGGGGTAAGAAAGGATCAGCCTTTGCTCTAATCTTTGTCATTTCTAGCATGTTCTCTATTCAAACATCTTTAATTATACACAGGCTTTGAAGGATTATATATTTATTGGTAAATGTCAATTTCACCACACACAAAATCAACAAAAAATAATCCCATATTGTTGCCACAGCCTGAAATGTTTGCAAAGGGGGTCCCAGCAAAAAAAGTTGGAGAACCCCTGCCCAAGTGCTTTGTTCAGTTTAGCTTTAAAATTACTCAAGCAGAAGATATGCTGTGCTGTTGTAGCCATGTCGGTTCCAGAATATTAGCAAGAGAAGGTGGGTGAGGCAATATCTTTTATTGGACAAACTTCTGTTGGAGAGACACACAAGAAGAGGCAACAAACAATTAAGTCGATATCAGAGTCAGGATATGGGCTGGCCATTCAGCCTCAGATTTGATTTTTTGCAGAGGAATGTAAATATGAATGCATAAGCAGCCTTCAGTGCCTCTAAGCAGTGACAAAAACATTACTGTGGGGTACCAATAATTGAACCAGAATTGTAAAAAAATATTTTAATATATAAAACCAAGCATTCATGCAATGTTAAGACTGCACAGTTAATTATATAGTCTGGCAATGCAAAGCAGAAATTGCGGTTTCAAGAGCACCTTTTATTGCTTGACTTGAAGCAAGGCTCAATTATATAAGCTAGACATTTAACTGGCAGAATAGAAGAGTACTATATTTGCATTATATAGTACATATGAACACTACATAGTACATATGAACTATTTTCTATTCCTCTTTTTGGTTAAGTATTACTGCTTATTACAAAATGCACATCTTTACATCTTAAGCTGGAACCTTTTTTATTTCAAAATGTGCAACCTCAGGATGTTTTCTGCACTGATTTTCCTAGTATTTTCTGGGGGAAGCTAGAAGTGTGGAGGCTAATTTTAGAAGACATTTCTTCTTATGGAAGTTTGCACTTCCCTATTTGTGCTGCATTGACATACATAGCTTTTATTCAAGTGTGCGTCTGTAAAGGTCATTTTTCTACTGCACATATCCAACACATGATTTTGAACGATTAAATCAAAACAGATTTTGTTCAACTTACACAATGGAAGTCATCCTCAATAAGCACGAGCTTAGCTGTTTCTTTTTATAACTGGGGAATGGGAGGAGGACTTCACTCTCATCCAGTAGTCAAACTGTCAATTACAATTTGACTTTGAGAAGAGATCAGCATGGGAAGTTTACAAGAATGCTTCCAACTTGAGTTCTCTAAAACTTAAACAGCATGCTCTGATTTTGTCTTTAATTGCTCAGAAGGAATGTTAAGGGTATTTCTTCTCCACTGTTTATATTTATGCAAATCTTTTCTGTAAGGGAGAAGTTTTGCAGAGGAATGGTGAAGTCACTAGACACAAAATAGAAAAGATAACCAATTTTTTTGCTAGCTTTTAAATTACAGTAATTTTAGGTGTTACCTATAACTATAGTAGGTATATTCAGACAAATGATTTTTCATGTCCCTTTAAGCCTGCAAAGTTCTGAAATATGTAACTTCAGAACCTAATCATATACTTATGCACACGAGTAATTTTATCGATCAGTAGCCCACCAGACTTGAAGTGTTTGCAGAATTGGGCCTGTAGCCATTATTTGTATTATATCAGCATCCAGAGGCCTCAGTAAGAATCAGGGTGCTGTCTGAGCATATAGAAAGAGATGGTTCCTGCAATGAAGTGTTTACAAACTAACATAAGACAAGATGAAACAAGTGGGCATAAAAAACTGGAATGAACTGGGTACCAATGGTAGGAACATGTGGTCATAGCCTAACCCTAGGCACAATTTAATAGTTCTAAATCATTGTGCTGAGATACTTTGTGA
>ML675719.1:5961-20887 GCA_007922155.1 Mesoclemmys tuberculata | reverse complement strand
GTTACTGGTAAATAACCATGTTTTTCCAGGGCTGGCTGTCAGGTTAATGCCAGTGAAAGGCACTGTTTAGTCACTTTACAAGAGAGCACACCCATTAAAAATTAGAGCCACTGTGCTTTAGCATCACAAGCATTTATTGTTTTTGGGAACTCCTATAAGCAGCTTATTCCAATGTTTCTAAATTAGCCCCTTCCTTTAACCAATGTATATAAAGCTCCATGTACATATAGTTATGATGTAAAATCCATTTTCCTATTGTACTTTCTTCCCTTTCCATCAGCTCTTGGGGAGGGCAAGGCACAGTGTTTATCAAAGAAATGTACTCAGAAGTGAAAGTAGTTCAAGGTTCCCCATCCGCCTTAGAGCGCCCCGACCACATCAAGCTTTTATGATCCTTTCCCAATCTGTTTTGCTTCATTGTTCCTGTGTGAAAAGCCCACAACAAGCAGCAACTATGAAACTGACCATATAAGTGTGGTCCTCCTTGCCCCACTGGCACACCCTTGTGTTTATCCTGATTTGTTACATTGAGAACAAGAGTTAGTACAAAGGTTTCACACAGAAGTGATTTACATTGATTAGCCCTGAAAAGTTCACCATAATCTAACTACTATCTTCTGCAGGAGCTAGTGTGGGAAAATGGCAATTGTCAGAGCTAACCATGCTCAAAACAAGCAGCATGCCTAGGACAGGCGCTAGCTAGAGCTAGTAAAGTCTGCATTTGGGGAAGGGGGGGGAGGAGAATGTGGCCATCGGGGATCATCACTGGAGCCAAGATTGTTTTTACAAGCCTGCAAGAATTTGAGGAGAGGAGCTAGAAGAGTCTTGATCTAGCTCCTGAATTGGAGTAGAATGGAGGTCACTTCCTCACTCAGGCAGGAGGACATGGGTGAGACACACAATTGGGGGTTGTGTGCCCTCCCCTTTAGGACAGGGCCCTGGCCCCTGCTCCTCCTAAGTTCTGGTCCCACTGCCTTCTCTCCTCAAGGCCATCAGGGAGGGGGGACCTGGCTCTGAGGCCAGGAGAGCCATTGGGGAGCAGCACCTGGGGAAGGAGGGGGCAGCAACCAGGGCCAAAGTGGGTCAGTCCAGACATCTGTGGGGAGCCCCACATACTCCACCTGCCCTAGGTGGCATGCCCCAGTGCATAGGGATATGGGCCAGGGGCTGCTTTCGGGCCTCGCCCAGGCGTACTGACACTGGCTGTGGTGAAGACCGAGAGGGATTTCCAATTCAATATCTGCAACTGTGAGCTTAATAATTTTGGGGACATAAAACCTGCAGCCACACTTATGGCAGCACCAGCTGCCCAGGGTCCTGGCTACCAGCAGAAGGAGGGGGAGAGAACCGAAAGAGGAGAGTTCAAGGACAGGTCTTGCAGTGCTGGATTCATCTTCCCAAGCACGTAAGGCAGCGTCATGGCCTCAGCCTACGTTGTAGTACAAGGGAGACTGTGTGGCTTGTGCTATTGAGGATATCAGCTGCATTCTCTGGATCAGGTAGAATATGGCCACACCAATGCAGGCCAGCCCGATCACCAGCGCGAGGATGTTGAGGGTTCTTGCGGTGTTGGAGGCGCTCTTCGCTCCTGCAGTATCTCTGCGTGCTAGGCGTTCCTCCACCTGGGGACAGAGACGTGGGCTAATTAGTGATGATATTTGTAAACTGCTTTCAGCTCCGTTGTGTTCATGTCTTGTGTGTAATGAATTGGCTTCCCCACAACATTAATGAAACAGGTAAAATAATAGATCTGTTTTACAGGCAGGTAAAAGAGGAACAGGACCAGATTGTGCTTGGTTATAAATCTAAAGTTGATTTTGTTTGAGTTACTCTGGATTTACAGCAACAAAAGGGAGAGCAGAATCTGGTCCATCAAAGCTAAGATCCAAGTTTTCAAAATTGACCCCTCGTTTTTTAGACATCAGTTCTTGGGCACTCAGTTTGAAAGCCCCTTTAGCATCAGATGCAAGTTCCCGGGAGAGCTGCAGGTGCTCTCTGCACCTCTAAAAGGAGTCCAGGGCTGCTTCTGAAAATTTGGGCCTAACTGCTTTGCCCAAGGCCCCACAGCAGAGCTCAGAACAGAACCACGAGAACCTGCTGCTACTCACGCCTGGAGAGAGGTACTACATGCCTGGGGTGCAAACATTTAGATTAATCTTTTCCCTTCAACTCATTTGTGTTGCAACTTCCATGAGATCAAAATCTCAGCTTCTAGAAAACACTGGGGTAATCTAGCCCTTGATGGTACAACCCACCACCACAATGCTGTGGGGAAGAGAAACTTAGTACTGTTTCTTACTTCTAACACAGGAAGAACATCCTCGCCCTCTGTCCAGAAAGCTATTTCCAATGGAGCTCTGCCGAAATAACCCAAAGGTGACCCCAACAGCCAGGCTGAGTGATAACCCTGATGAATCAATCATCTAACAGAAAGAAACATAGAAACATAGACTCATAGGTCAGAAGGGACCAATATGATCATCTAGTCTGACCTCCTGCACAAGGCAGGCCACAAAACCCTACCCATACACATTTATAACAACCCCGAACCCGAAGCCTACTATCTGGTCTACGTTGTCCTCCTGTACATTGGTACCGGACTATTTCCATGCACATTTAATATTTTTTAGTGCTGGGAGAGGGGTTTGACAGCCCAGGAAGCAGCTGTGCAAGACTCCAACTCTAGTCAGCCAACATATTTCACCTTTTGAGTGACCCGCCCTCCTGGAGGTGAGTTCTTCCTCAAAATCAAACTCTTCCAAAACAATGGAATGAATGAAACGGATTCAAACTTGAAGTTTCCATGAAATATTCCTTCAGCCAGTAACATCCCAGTCCAGCCAAGAACAGTAGTGTCACCGGAGTCTACATACTAGCGTTTAAGTGATCTGGATTAGGGTTTTAGAGCTTGTCTGCATTAGGGTTGAAGCCACCTAGACAGCTACATTAATGCAAACCCCAGCGGACATGTGCTGCACCTCTCGTTTCATACCGCAGTGTCTCGATACTAGGAGATTTCCTCAGTGCATCTGAGACCCTAACAAACAAGGCCAAAGTCCAGAATAGCATAAGGCATGCAGGGTAGTGAGCTATAGTGGCCAACAAATGAATAATTAAAAATTAACTTTTAAATGATCTTTCTGCATTTCATCCACAAACTAGAAAGTTCCAGTGTCCACTCAGATTCTGCATCTCATCATAAACCCTGTTGGCTCCTGTTTTAGATGCCTTTTTTGGGTTAGGCAGAAGCCACTAAATTCAGTGTGGGTTTAGAATGCTTTTCCTGCTCACAGAACTGAAATCCATTCTCAGGTGGGAGGAGAACACAAAAGGCTGTTGGAAAAAACAGCCAAAAGCAGTGAATTCCTGGGGTGGGACTGGGGATGATTATTTTAATCTGATTTGAAATTAATTTCCCTTTTATTCCCCATTCCCAGGTATTAGTTTGCCCAACTCCTTCCAGCCCTCCCCTCCGCCCCCCTCTGAAAGCTGCCCTCTCAAGTATATGAGGTAAGAATCAATGTCAAATCAGATTTTTCAGACTCAGGCACGTTTAGGGACTGCCTCGTAGAAGGCATCAGAAAATGGGATAAAAACCTGGCCTTCCCCTTTAGATCAGTGCTTCAAATCTAGTCCAGGTTAGGAGCAACCATGTATGGTTACCACCGAATGGCCTGATTTTTGGCAGGGAACATTCTGCCCTTTAAACCAGGAGGGTTTTGAAGGAGGACTGCAGAGTTCAGCTCTGCATGTGAACGTGCCCAGCGGTTGGACCTAGCTAGCTTTTCTTTTGTAATCCAGCGGCCCCCCCCTTTTATTTTTTATTACCTTTGCCTTAAGATCTAACAGTGGTCCTGAGTGGGAGCCAGCAGAGTGTAACTGCTATTATTTCTCTTCAAAAATTGCAAATGCATCCTACCAGCAGCAATCTGAGCATCCCTGCTACTGCAACAGCATTCCCGCCCTGAAGGCCTTCCTGATAACTTGGCTGAGGGACCTTGCTTACAGCAGCAGGGCTACTCCAAGGAGGGGCAGATCATGGAACGACACCTGCTGCTCCACGGACAGCGTAATTTGATTCCATTGCCAGTGGAAGCCTGCTCGGGTCACTACGTAACCTCCGATGGGCACCTCTACTAAGGGGGTCAGGAGGGAGCAAAGGGCTCTCCTGTTACGCACTGTTCATGCTGGCATATTTAATGCAAAATAGCATGTTAAGCTGGGTCTCAGGTCACCTTTGTTTCGGAGCGGAAGCAGTGAGCCCAACATCGCATTAAAACAATGACAGGAAGATGCAAGAGTATAATCCAACTGCTTTGTGTAAGGTTATTTTGACGTTGCTTTTCTTTTACACTCCATAGTCTAGATAGTTTAACATTGTTAAACTACTGTTTAAGGAGGTAGGAGGGGGAATTCCACTTTACTTTCTACATGCAACTTTCTCCCCCGATTGTGGGTCACATGGCAATGGAGAGGAGGTGGGGAGTTGAATTGTGTCCCTTTTCACAATTAGGCTTGGTGTCCAAAAGAAGAAACATTTACAAGGCTCCAGGAATGCACCAAGAAAAGCAAGATGCATCATTGGGCTTGCTTGGAGCCCATCTGAAATAAGGCTATGCTCTACTTCAGCAGCAAATTCAGGCATCATTTTTGGTGCTCATATATTAACTACATGAGTGAAGCAAGAGCACCTACCTCCTTGACTCATTCACTGTGGCCAAGCAGACTTCTCGAACAAGTGACTGACAGCCATCAAACCCATTTCCTGTGTACATGACCCTCGAGCTAAACACGGAGTCTACCATGAGTTCAAGACAGGCTGTGTACTTGGACTGAAGTGATACACTTCTGATTTAAGAATCCTGTCTTAATGGCTGCAGCCATTGTCTTGACTCTTAGTGTTACCCTATCGTAAAATTAAACGAGTTGAAAACAGTGGACTATGTGCAAGTGTTTCATACTGCTTAGTGCCAGGCAAGCTGACTATACATGTAAAACAAGGTTTTAAAGGCTATTTACTTTGCAGTAGGAGAAATCTTTCTCTTTTAGTAAAAGTCCATAATCTGTGTGTGCAGTGCTTTGTGGGAGACTTACTGTCTTCTCCTTACCCCTAAGTAAATGAAGTACCTAAGTCATGAGCTGAGCAACTCACTTAACCAGCTGTGCAAATTGCCTCTCAGCACATCATCCTATTCCATTCCTGGGTCCTTGCACAGCACTGTCAATGCACCTCATTCGTGAGCTGCTGCACCCCTTCTTGTTCTACTCCTGTCAGCAGAGGTAGTGTCTGTGTTGAAGCGGAAGAGCGGTGCTGCTGCATTTCAAGTGTAGCCAAGGCTACACAGGCAGTCAGTGGGAAAAGAAGCCAGGGGAGCTAAGTTCTAGTCTCCTACTCCCTGAATTAGCCCCCTCTACCACAAATCTAGTTAAGGGGCGGGTGGGGGGGGGGAAGGTCTCAGTAAGGAGGATTTGGCTTTGAAAATGCAGTTTTTTGCTTTGGGAGCTGAAAATCACTCCTCTAGATAAAGCTTTTAGGTTATCTAAGTCAGATGCAAGACAATTGATCATCTGCTCTTGTAAAGGGCATTGTTCAAAATCGGTGTGCCAAGGAGAAACTTCAGCCTTGAAGTTGTCCTGGTAAAGTGTAGTGAACAGGCAGCAGTTTGTTTAGCCACTACAGTATAGGAGAGAGGAACAATAGGCAATTAAAGCTTTACCAGGCCCACCTGGTGTCTTGCTTACAGGAACTATCCCTTGTTACTTGAAACCTTCATCCTTTCATTAATGCACACATAGCTACTGACCTGACTCTGTTAAGCTGGCACAATTACTTTGTTAAACCCAGAACAAATGCGCTTTATCAGTTACCAGGCAGTCCTGTTTCACTTCTGCAAAGGTATTAAGCGATTTGCTAAATCCAGCTCTAAATCTTCCCCAAGCCCTGGGAGAGGTTAGATCTGAACTTTAATATCTAAAAAACCCCTAAGGACTGGCTCACTGTTGCTTGTGCCGTAGCTAAAAACATACAGCAGGTAACCTTTGTCCAAGGTTCCTTCAGAGTAGACGGGACCACTGGTCTAGTTGAGCACACTATCTCTAGTAGTAGCCAACGCAGGCATATAAACACTTAGAGAATTGCCTTCCATGCTCACCATCAGATAGCAGAAAGTGAATATGGCCAACTGTGCACATGCTGGTATGTTCAAATCCCATCAGAGAACGGGTGGGGGATGGGGGGGACTTCTCCCCAGTTCCCTTGGGCAATCCACCTCAAAGCATGAGATTTCGATGTTCATATTTAGAAGCAGTGTTATAAAATCACGCACCATTAAAAATATCCAGCCAAAGAACTAGGTGAATCAGGGAACCTGTTATGTTTGCTGTGGTAATAGAGAGTTAGATTTGGAAAGAGGCTTTGATCATCAGTAAAGAGAGACTTCAGTTATCAGCAGAAATATTTTTTCTGTGTTTGGACATTGAAGTTTACAGCTAGCCAAAGACAGAAAAAATGCTGCTTGAGAACTTCAGTTTGATTCAAGGATATTTACTTTGCCTAGTTGGACATGTAATGTTGACAGTGTGTTTTTGAATCTCAACATCTGTCATTAAATTATTATCTGACTCCCCCTCAACTTCCTGCACCTATGAAGTTTTTTAAAATTGATAAATCAGGAAAAAATGCTTAAAGTCCATAATTTCCTGCAACTGTGAACATGTTAGATCAAAATCAGAAAAAATGCTTTAAAAATGCTCTTAAAATGATAAGAACACATTTGATCAAATCATGGTCTGGTTACAGGTTTGACACCACTGCATGACCTAGAATAGTTTTCTAAGGACATTAAAGGCGGTTTGCCTTTTATACCACCTAGGGCTGTGAACTTAGCCACTCAGTTTCTCCATCAAGCTAAAGATTTAAATGAGGGCTGACCAGCAATACAGAAATGGGTCATGTGCTGAGAGAGGTTACTTAGTATGCTAAAGCAGACCCAGGTGCAATATTCTGCATAAATGTAATGGGCCATCAGCCTGGGTCGAGTAGAAGAAAACCACAAGTAAATTGTACAGCACCAAGTTAATTTGACGTATGCGACAGGCACACAGCAGCTAACAGCTCTAGCATTCTCCAACGTTTAATTTCAGCAGCATGGAATTTCCCAACTCCGGTAACTGGAGGGCTAAACCTGTTACTCATGTATGTTTGCGGGGGTTGGTTGGCCCTGCCAATTCTCAGGTGAGAAGCCTCCCCCTCCCCACCAAGCCACTGCTGGCGGAGGGGATAGAGCTGGGATTCCTCTCAGGCTGCTCTTTGGGTTAAGGGGCTCCCTTGTCTCATTCTCCACCTAGTAGGAGTCTGAACTCTGAAACTCCCCGTGCTGCTCTGGCAGCTTAAAACAAAAACCACACACACCTAGGAGAGGGGGAGCAATCTCTGCTTCCTCCACCTCTACACCGGAGGTCTCGGGTGGATGGGAAGGAGGGGGTGCTATTTAGTTTATTCCACCCTTGCTCCAGCCTCCTGGCTGCTGCACTGGGTGTGTTTGCACCCCGCCTCTCCCGCAGCTTTCTGGCTCTCGAATAGAGCATGTCTGCTACTCTGTCCCTCCCGTCTAAGGACTAGATTCTTCTTGGCCATTTCACACTGAGCAAAGGCTTCTAAACAGCACCAGTGAAAACTGACAAGGGCATTAGTTTTCACGACAGGCAGCGCAGGAGAACGCTGAGCTGCAGTCCAGGCCTAGAGGGTGACACTACCACATTGGTTTACATGCCATTACCAAGCTGAAAGCTTCCTGAACAGCAAGAAGGGATAGGCTTGTTTTTAAAGCTTAGATTCTGCAGAAGCTGATAGCCCTTGTCCTGTGTGATTTTATTTTTCAAACCCAAAGAGACTGGTAAAAAGAACGTGCCTAATGCCGTTGATGAGGTAAGTGGTAGATGAACAAAACAAGAGCTACACTAAGAGCAAGACTAAAGATACTGAATTAAAAAAAACAAAAAAGCAAGAGTTGAATTTAACTCATTGGGCCAAATTATGCCAGGCTGAATTTGGCCCATTTGTTCCTGTGAGAAATCTGACTGATTTCACAAATGCATTCTGGGTGTGTTGTGGCACTATTAAGACACAGATCTTTAAAACTTCTGGATTACATGCTTTTCCATTAAGGCACACCCTAGTCTAAAGCTTAGCACTGTTCAGGCTTCCATCTCAAAGGGCCGTACATATGTAGGGAAAGCCGCATTATCCCCGCTTTAGGGAAACTGATGATAAACAAAAACTTAGTGGCAGAAGCAGCAAGAGCCAAAATGTCTTGATTCTCAGACAGGATCCTCTCCGTTGCACCGTGTTCCCTCATCATGTTGGGAAATGGTACACAGTTACACAATCGTTACTGGAAATTAAACTAGCATTGATTTATTTCCATGGACAAACAAAGTGAGGCCTAGAATCTCACAACTCGTTCCCAAGGGGTGCTGAGTACCGTGACTCCCACTGCAGGCAGGGGGAGGTGCTGGTATTCAGCACCGCTCTGGATCAGCCCCAGAAACCGGAATGTGGAAGATTAGATTTAACCAATGCAGGGAAGCAGTTCACGGTCCTAAAGGCAAACAAACATGGGGAAAAGCAATGAAGCAACTCGCTGAGCTGATGGCTTAAACGCAGAGCAGAACAGGGAACGCTGTAGCCGGCAGCTCTCTGGGGTTTCATTCAGCACAAAAATCATAGCAGCTGCATGCGGATAAGGGAATGCTCACAAGGCAAACAGGAAGTCTACAATTAAGTGTCTTACCAGTGCCAGCAAGTTCTGAAGCTCAGCGAACATTTATTAGTATTCTATCGTCATTCTGACTATTAGCTTCACAGCAACCCAGCAGGCGGAGACATGCAATCGCTGCCTGTTGCTATGGCCTCAATCCAGCAAAGCGTTCAAGTCAAAGCCAACGGGAGTTGAAGGTGCTCAGCACTAGGTACAACATACAGGCTGGACAGAGGAGGGGACTCTAATGAAGGGGTCAGCCTGCATTGAAACCAGTCTTTGTTTTGTGCAACAGCCCTGGGAAGCTCTTCCCCATTGTAAAAAGATACTTTACAGCCACATGCTGAACACGTGCAATGGGGATGCAAATCGAGGGCCTTTAAAAAGCTCTCATTAACCTGACGGTAAAAGAAACTGAAGTAGCGGCTGTGGGTGACAGCGCCAGCGAGTTGGGTACTGCTCAAATACCAACACCCCAGCAGTTGGTGTGCTCCTCACCCCAGGGAGCCAAGCTGCACTGCGCAATGGAATCCGTTTCTGACAATAGTTTCCTGTCCTGGCTTATTTGTTTTAACTACAGTTAGAAGGGCTCTGTGAGGGCACCAGTTCAGGAGTGTCTGATGGGCTATTCAAGGCCTTAGAGGAACATCCCTTCCTCTGGGCTCAGTCCCACTGTCTCTGCTCATCTAAGTACTTCTGTACCCCATCACCACCGCAGCATCTGACGTGAGGGAGGGCAGTGTGTGTGTTTTACAGTGGGGAAGTGAGGGACAGATCAGTTAAGTGCTAGGACTTAAAGCCAACATTTAGGCCCCACTGACACACCACTTCTGCTATGCTGCTGCTGCACCCCTCGGAGCCTAGAGTCCCCTACATGTCCACTGGCAGGCACGCGCCACGCAATCTAAATCCTGAGCTGCGTGGAGCCTTTGCGAATGCCAAAGACCCGAAGGGATTCTCAAAGCGTTCCCTGAGCGATCGCTTGTGTGGCCCGCTCAGGTAGGTGTGCTGAGTGTACCCCACACAAACAGCCGGGGCAAGCAAGGTGGAAATTGGGGGGGGCAGGCAAGCATGCCTGCATCCTAAGACTACCCAAGTTCCCAGGGGTCCAGGCACATGGAAGACCCAGGTCTGACACCCTTCCCCCCCCCCATTCTGCCTGATTTAGAACAAGGACTTTGGAACAGCTTCAGTGAGAGATTAGGACATGCACCCCAAAAAACCCCTTTAGCCTGGTGGGGAGGGCACTTTCCTGGGAAGTGGGAAACGGGTTCAAGTGTCTCCAAATCAGGCAGATCCAGGATTTGAAAAACAGAGCTCCCACATCCCAGGGGAGGGCCCTGCTCAGAGCTATTGGCATAGGGGTCTCTCGCTTTCTCATTTCTCACCACATTACACATTGTATCACCTAGATTGTACGCTTTTTGAGCCAGGGACTGACTTTTTCTGGGTCCATGCAGCTCACAGCACCATAGGGACGCTGGTTCACGAGTAGGGCTCTTAGGCTCTACTGTAATAGAAATAGTAATTAGACCCAAACCAGCTCAGATAATGTGGTGCTTAAAACAGCAGCAGCCCCCTAGGGTTCCCTGTGTCAATCACAATGGTGCAGATTCTTCAGTGTTATTAATGGCAGGTAATTTGGACAAGATTTCTTTTGAGAGAGAAGCTAGAGCAGTGACAGAGCCCATCCTGGAGTGGCAGAGGCTGCAGCTGGAGGAGCTAAATCTGCTCCTGCGGGGGAACTGGCTGGAAGTGGAAGCCAAAGGAGCAGCAACCCCAGCATGAGGCAAAAACGCAGAGTGAACAGGAAGCGTCGGGGCTGACACCACAGGAGCGCAGTACCAGTGTGAATGGAGCCTCGTGCAACAGAGGAGCCAGAGCCCTAGTGAGCTGGTAAGCAGGGACAGAACGCAGTGTGCTAGCTCTGCAGGGAGAATAGATGCTGAATTGTTGCCCCCGTTTAAGAAAGGGGCTACTGGTGCAGCTCTTACCACCTACAATACCAAGAAAGCAGCCCCCCACACCCTATGGAAAATCTGCCCTGAGCAATGGACACCAAAATGACTGCTGCTCTCTGCATGCAGAAAGCGAGCACAGGAGTTTAAACAAAAAACGTCACAGGTTCATTTCTACCCATACTTCAAAGGGAAAAGGAGCTAGAAAGTGAAGACCCACGACTATGCTCTGATACATGCTCCTTCAGTATGCTGGGATCCTAACGGGGCTTTTATGGTCTGATAGCATCTTGCAGCATCTTCCAGGATTCAAAGACGTTTCTCTGGAAATTATCTGATTCTATTTACAGGTACGAGATTGGGGAAAGGCTTTCTAATCATGAGATACACCTGAGCACAATGCTGTCAGGTTCCCCCTGCAGATCGGCTGTGTTTTCTCACTCCCTTACTGGAGGTAAAAAACCATAGCAGCCTCTAGCCAAATGGACGGAAGTGTCTGAGGATTACAATCAATTTAAAGTGGCCTTGCTCCTTAAATCTGAACAGACTCCCCAGGCTTACGGGAAAAGATTTTGGGAGGTATCTAAAGAATAAAGGGAGGATTTAGAAGGCAGTGGCGAGATAGCTGGGGGATTACCACTGCGATTGGGGGCAGGGGTCTCTACTTTAGACGAGCTGTATGAAACGGTTGGATTGGAACAGGTTTAGGATGTGTCCTCCACATGATCTTAAAATGTGGGTAGGGATAGGAAGCCCAAAGACCTCAATGCCACAGGCTGACGAGTATGTGGATACCAGGCCTGGTTCTTAAAGGATAATCCTAAAATGGGCGGAGTGGCAGCCCCAAGCTGACTCAACGAGAGATCCCCAATAGTTAAAATAGCTCTGATCTCTGGGAATGGACCACAAGTGAGCAAGTTGCCCAGGTTTCACATGCCCGGGGGCTGACAATGCCCCATGGCTGGCTAATTTACTGACCGGCCAGCTGGAGGGCCAGCCTGCATGTCACACTTTGGGCATTAAGTGGGCAGCTCAGCTTTGAGATGGAGGGGAGGTCCACAGGGCATACAAAGTACATGTGGCTGAACTCACTCAGCCATGTGTACATATGTTCTCTTCCCCATGGGAACAGAAAAAACCTGACGCCCAATGGGGCAGCAGCTGGAAGTTAATGGGGAGACATTTTGGGGGTGGAAGAACACTGCCACAACTGATCCCCCCCATCCCTGGGCTGAAATCATGTCTGCTGAAAGGAAGATACATCAGGGTGAAAACCCCAAAGGTTGCCAAGCCCTTAGCCCAGGCACCATTAAAGAGAACTCGGGAATAGCAGGGGCTTTTGCAATTGCTATTTCATAAGGAAGTGACGTGGCCAGTCTGAGACAAGCCCAGCCCTGCTGCCTGGGCAAACAGAAGGCTTTGTTAGCCCACAGTAGCTGGGGGCCTCTCTCCTCATTGCTTGCCAAGAGCAGGTCAGCTCAGAACGTTTGATTAATGCCTGGGAAACGGAAAAATGAGTCAGACCGGGGAACGGGACAAGATTTCCCCACAAGGCCCCACAGCATCAGCCAAGCTAGCTCTGATGCAAGAGACGGTGACCCAGGGCCAAGTACACCGCGCTCCCCTGCCTAGGGATTACACAACCAGAGATTGGGACACAGGAAACTGACAGCATGAGAGGAAGAAAGGGCAGGGACTGGCAGACAGCACCAAGGGTTACTCCACAAGGAGGAAGAGATTTTATCGCACACAGCGCAGGGGTGAGGACGGATATTCCGAGAAGACACACCCAAAACTGGGGGAAGGATTCAGGCCCCCCATTTTGGGTAACCAGAGCCCAGGTTCAGACTAGCTTCGCAACAGGCCAGGCTCGTTCTGAGCCCTCGAAGTGTTCGTGGCGGTGCCTCCTTTCCCCGCGGGGACGGCCCTGCCCGGCCCTGGCTGCTGGTGCAGACGGGGGGGTCGCTACGGACCGCGAAACGCCTGTCCACAAAGTGACGCCCAAAGTGTCTCCCCCCGCTCCGGCTAGACAGACCCCGCACAGCGCAGCGGCCGCCCGGCTGCGGGGAGCGTCACCGCCGACCCCCGCCGACCCCTCGGATGTGCCCCACGTCAGTGCTGGTGCCCGTGACCTGCCCACCGGGGAGGCCGTTCCGGTCTGAGCCTCGCTAGCAGGAGCCCACCGAGAGCAGCGCGCTGCACATGGCCCGGCCGGCTCCTGCACGAGAGCCCAGGGACTCTCCGCCTGCCCCACCCGCTCCGCTCCCGGGGAGGGGCAACGTCGGAGCCGCCCCCAGCTGCTCGGCACCGGGGCACGGGAGCCGCGGGGCTGTCACAGGCCACCGTCATCTCACCGCACGCGGTCTCCCGCCGCGAGCCCCTCCCGGGCCGTCCGTTCCCACGGGAGGCCGACGGGGCGGGCCCAGCTCCCACCCGCGATGCGCGCTCGGCGCTGTACAACCACCGCCACGGCGCTGAGGGGCCCAGGCCACGGAGCCCCGCGGGGGAGGCAGGAGCCCCCGGCCGGGCCGGCCAGGGACGAAACGCGTCACCAGCACCGGCGGGTCCCGCTCCCGCAGCGCCCGGCCCGGCCCGGCCCGGCCGCCGCGAGGCCAGGGAGAGGGGCCCGGGGGGGGGCTGCGCGGGCCGGCCCTACCTGCCCCGAGTAGATGACGGCGACCACGCCCAGCGGCAGGCAGCAGCAGAGGATGTTGAAGATGGACCAGAACTTGTAGCTGGGCACGGGCACGGGCGGGCCCTCCTCCAGGCGGCGGTAGGGCGGCGCGGCGCCGGGCGGGGACGTCATGGCCGGGCGAGAGCGGGGCGGTGCGAGGGGGGGCGCGGACGGGAGCTTTAAAGCCGGGCCGGCCGCCACGTGACCGGGCCGGGCGGGGCGGGGGGCCGGGAGGGGCGAGGGGCGGGGCGAGGGGCGGGGCCAGGCGAGCGGGCGGGGCGAGGGGCGGGGCCGGGCGGGGCGAGGGGCGGGGCGAGAGCCGGGTCGGCGAGGAGGGGGCGAGGGGCGGGGCGAGCCGCCTCGGACCCGCCCCGTTCTCCCCCCGCCGCCCTGCACGGAAGGGGCGCAGCCCCCGGGCCCCGCCCCTCACTCGGGCCCCGCGGTCGATCCCGTCTCCGGGGCATGACCCGGGCGGCCCTGGCGCCCCGCCCCCGCCCGTGCACGGCCGCCCCAGACCGGCCGGGGGGGCCCGGCTCACCTGTGCCGAGGGCTCGGGGCTCACCTGTGCGGGGGCCCTGCCGCGGTCCCGGCTGGACGCGCCCTGCCAGGCCGATGGCGCCCTACAGCAGGGCCCGTCCTTGACCCTCCCGTCGCACGGAAGGACCCACCCGCTGCCAGGGGCCGGCGTGACCCGGACACTGAGACGGCCCGTGGCGGAGAGGGCCAGCAACGGCTCTTAGCCAGGCCAGCCTGGGTGCCGCTCCCGGCCTGGCGCCCCTGAGCCTCCGGCTGACGAAGCGCGGCGTGGGTGGCGGGATGGGCCACCTGACCATTGCCCGTTTCTGCTCATCTCCTTGGAAGCAGCCGGCATTGGCCAACGTCGGCAACCAGGACTGGGCCAGATGGACATTGGCCTGACCCCGCCTGGCTGTTCTCATCCTCCTCATGTCCCCCTCCGCCCGGAGAGGTGAAGGGACTTGAAGAGGGCTCACCAAGGGCCCAGCTGAGCACCCACATCACCGGGCTGTGGGCTCCCTCGGCCCTGCCCAGTGACGCTGTTCCACTTTAATTAACTATGACTTGGGCCAGGCAAAGGGCACAGCTCCCTCTCTAGGCCAGCGGGTGGGCTTCTCAAGTGGGCTGTGGTAGCCGCTGGTTTAAATCCCCTTTCTTCCTGCTGGGGGAGGGGGGTTTGACAAGGGAATGCCTGAAGACCATATCTGTGGCCTGGTGACACAGCTGTAGCCAGTGGTGGGAGATCCTGCCCTGTTGAAGCTGTTTCACTTTAAGGATTATTTGCCCCCCCTTGCAAAGCCCCCTGTGGTCCACTGGTTAGCCTGATTAGCTTGACTGGGGGAGCTGCAAGTTTTACTTCTGCCTGCTATGAAGGCCCTTGGACAGGTGTCTCTGGGAGCCCAGGTCTGTGCCCTCATCTCTGCCATATAGTGCTGGGGTAGCTCCCTGGCTTTGCCTGTTGAAGCCGTTCCACATCCACTAACTATTGTTTGGGCAAAGGCAAAGTAATTGGTCCCTCT
>VOCS01021321.1:0-37278 GCA_007922155.1 Mesoclemmys tuberculata | reverse complement strand
CCCCCCCACACACACTCAGCCTCCCCACCATCACTTGCCACTTGCATTCCTCCTCTCGTCCCCTGTTCACCCCCTTACCACAGATTGTCACATCTTTCTCCCCTCCCCCTACTCAGTACCTCCCTGCCCCCCCCCCCACTGTTGCTGGCTGCCAGGGGGAAGGGAAAGTGTGGAAGAGAACAGGAAGACCAAGCAGGGGAGCGGGAGGGATGCAGCATGGAGTGGGCTGAGTGGGGGTGAGGGCGGGGCCTGCAGTGGTGTTGGGCTGGGTCTGGGGTGTACTGTGGGCAGGCCCGTGGGTGGAAGAGGCGGGTCGGGACTGTTCTGCCCTGGGGGACTGGAATTACTGTCAGTGGGCCTGGTGATGACAATGTCTTAAGAGAGGCTGCTGCCAATATCCATTTGACCCATGCTCACAATTCCTTTCCCAAACCAAATTCCCATCTCACCAATCTGTGGAGTTAATCCAGATTCATTTACAGTGAGATTAGAAACTGTCCTTGTGTGTGTGAAGGAGAACAATTAAAGACTCCCTCTAATTTGTCTTCTCTTGTTTCTGTTCAGGCTGTCTGTACTACTGAGCAAATTCCAGGGAAATGCTCAGTGCTGAGCGCTGGGACCTATCTGGGTGATAATTACCATTCAGTGTGAGATGTAGTGCTAATACCCTGTGCTGAAAATTTGCCCCCTGCCCAGTCTTCCTCTAGGATTTGCTCTTCCAAAGGCACAACTGGCCTGATCACACTTGGTGCTGAGTACCTGCAACTCCCATTCAGAAATAAACTATCAGGACGCATGCAGCTCCTCACAGGACCAGGCCCTGAAAGAGTGAGTTTCCCAGAAGTCTGTCTTCTCTTTCAATGGAAGTTTGTCACAGAAACCAAGAAAGGTCAGCCATGCATAGCATGAATCAGTGTTGAAAGCCAGTGAGAAGAAAAACAGCCATGTCACTGGTGGATTTTCTCTTGGTTCCTGATCCTATTAGATGTCTTTGGAGCCTGACGCTGCCTGAATGTTGCTGGTTTTGCATTGCTGGTATTGATTTGACAGTTCTTGACCTTTTTTAATCTTTTACATTTAACTTTAGTTACACTTCATTTAAATTTAATACTTTTAGGCAACTATGGGCACTCGTGCCTTATTCTTGCTAGACTTTTTGTTATGTGTTAGGACTCTGACTCTTGTTGTCACCAGTCTCCCTGTTTCGAAGAGTCCTTAAGAAGATCATGAATTTTGACTTCAGTCAGAGTTGTTCACATTAGCCATACTCTGGAAAAAACACAAAGTAGCTACTGCCAATGTAGCCTGTGCATACGTACATATATCTTTACCACTTTTCTTTTTAATTCATTCCAGAGCTTGGCTACTCATCTTTCTCATTGACTCGTGATGAATAAAACATCTGGATTGAATTCAGCTAGGTGAAGTACTCCCGGATGCATTCTGTGTCATGTTTGTGGAAGAACACATTTGTGGTGTCATCTTTAACTATTCCGTAACAAGAATGATAAATAGGTGAATGGAGAGAGACTCCTGATGTGTTTGGGGGGAGGGGTTTGGGGGAAGAGGGAAGGAGGCATTGCCTGAAAATACAGAACACGTAGAGTGGCAATGGGGAAATCAATATTAAAAGCACCTAGTGGTGATAGCTTATGTGAAGCTGCCAACTACCTCATGGCAGCGTAACACATTGACACATGTTATCAGCATTTGAGGCTAAGCCATTTGGACTGGTAGGCTTGAGCAACCCTGCAGTATATGCAGCTTCTAGCCAGAGGGATGGAATGTCTCATGCCACTCATCAGTGATCTTCTCTGGCTCATGGAAGCAATACAGGGCTTTTGAGGATAGGAGGAGGGAACAGGGGGAATTTGGGGTTCTTCTTACCCTTCCATTGCCCAAAAGAGCCTCTATAGAAATAGGAATTTCTACATTTCTCTGTCCTTATTTTTTATCAACAAGGACACTTGCAGGAGAAGAGGATCTTAGTTTTTAAAAATTAATTTGTTGCTACTTCCCACTCCGCATCTGAGGTTCATAATCCTCAGCCCCACTCCAGACCCTTCATGCTGAGTAAATGGGACACAGTGGCATAAAAACTCTAAAAGCCTCAGATTTATCAAGGGGAGGACTTCTCTGGTGCAAGAACTGCAGAAGACACCCTTGAGGCTGCCCTCTAAGGACCCCCTTTTAAGTCCTGGTGGAGGGTTCTTGCAGGGGACAGAGCTAGAGGCAAAAGAGACATACCGGGGACAGGGCCACAGCAGACTGAGGAATCAGCCGGAGGGGCTCTCTCTAAATTACACCAATCTAAATTGGACCAAGATCTAGGGAGCAGCCCAGGATCAGGAGGATATGAAGGGGACTTACAGCAATCAGTTCCCTGCCCCCTGGATTGCAAGTTCTGTGCTACACCTCTCAGAGAATAATTATGTCGTAAGTAAGGCGTTATGGCTACAGGGGAGAAATAAGCAAGACGGAAGAGAGAGATGAAAAAGAGAGAGTCTATTTGCATGTAAAAAACGTTTCTAATTAGAATGCATTCAAGGCTCCATTAGCAAGAGCAGCTCTTTAGTATCCAGTGCTCTCAGTTCTATTGACCAAATTAGTGGTTGTATAATTCAAAACATGAACATGAGCCATGAGTCCAAATAGTTTATACTGTTACATACTGTCACAGCAGCAGTTTGAACAATGGGCATAATTAATGCCAGTAAACATATATTTTATAAGCTGCTTAATCGCTTTAATATTTCTTCCCCTTGTAAGTAGAAAAGGTTCATTTCCACTTGTGTGAGTCTTTGACACAGAAATGGTAGGTGATGGCTTTGAAGTCACTGGAGACGGTTGTGTACTGAAGCCAAAATATACTATCTGTTACTTAGTATTGCTATAATAGAGCTACCACCAAATTCGGCACTGAATCACACACTGTACCCACGCTGAAGTCATCGGAGTTGTCTGGGGTGTAAACCAACATTGAATTTGGCCCTACTATATATGCATAAATTCCTATATTATAATTTTCACTTCTCTTTCCCATGCAGCACAAATTCATGTGACTCCATTCAGAAAGTCCCATGCAGCAAAGTTCTCTGTGGTGTTGCCTGCTTAACAGGTGTGGCTGACAGCGACATTTAAAGTTGACCCTGTACGACATTCCGGAGTGCGATCCAGACCAGTGAGAGGTTGCGTCACTCCTGCCTTGCGACTTTGGGTGCCTCACAATGCTTTGCTGCTGTAGCTCCCACCTGGGCTGTTCACAAACAACCTACCGGCATGCAGATCACACCCTCAGTGTCTGTGTATAGCCATGGCCCTGGTCCAGCAACTATGATCCCAGCAGCCTGTCAGCAAACATGAGCCACAGTCTGGCTTCCAGCAACCACAGCTACTACTTGCAGGGTCACCACAACCACACTCCCAGTCCCAAATTTCCCCCCAATATATGTGTTCTGCACTGTCCAGCCCTCCCCTTGACAGTTCAGACATAGAAGGTCCATTGGCCTTGAATGCATTCTAATTAGAACCTAAGGGAATCAACATACAACAGTTTGCCACCCTACAAGGAGTTACCTGCACAGTTCACAGCACTGGCTTAGTTTTGATTAAAGACTAAAACAAGTGTTTGTAACTACAAGGAGATAGGTTTTAAGTGAACATAAGTATAAGGTATTAAAGTCAGAAATGGTTAAAGAGGCATGAAGATAAAATGTCCCCTAGTACTAAACTTAACAAAGCTAGACTTGGTTCAAGAGGAATTCCCTTACCACATGTTCCCAGTAACATTGCTCACCAAATTCTCTGCTCCCAAAGTGCATAATCTGTTTCTTTTGTCTTCTTATGTGAAAGAGAGAGAGAGAGAGAGAGATCTTGGGATGTTTTTGCCCTCCCCCCAACTTTATAGTCCAGTTCCCCTTTGGATTTCATTTTCCTGAGAGTTACCTCTAGGTAAAGTTGATCCTTGCTGTGAGGGTGGGGATAAAGAGTTGGTGGTAAAAGAGGTTCTATGCTGCTGATTGCTAAGATGCACATCTGTTTGTTGCTGCCCACCCCCTTGCCAAAGGTTGGCCACTTGACAGGTGTTGCTCATCAGCCTTGATGACACCCCCCTAGAAGCATCAGCTTGTCCTTTTTCTTAGAGAAACTGGTTTACCCAGATTTGTCCAGTAAACACATTTCAGACCTAATTTCAGCTTATGTTAATAATTTTACATATAATGTTGCAACACACATTTCATCATGACATTATTGACCAGCAAGTTATTAGTTTTCAAGTGGTACCTCACAAGGCATATTTTGCACAAAGATTATTACAATATTGTGTAGGGTGCAAAAACAGGGGTTCTTTTGGTTACACCCTGTCAATATTAATCTATTACAGTTCCTCATCTCTCAGCAAACATCTGAACACTAAAGGGCTTTGGGGCTGTAACAGGTAGGGTGCACTGTGGGATGTCACTGAAGGATGGGAGGGTAGCCCAGTAGAAGCATAGGGTAACAGAGCTGCTTCACAGATGGCTGAGCCTCCAACACATCTAGAGGTTTCAGGGTTTAACCACCTACCATTTCTGCAAAAGGGCAAACCCTTCCAGTCCATCCAAAAAATGAGCAAACAGAAACAACACATGTCCAAACGCATGACATTTCCTCATCTCCTTTGTGGGACCCACATACATTTTTTGTCTCTTAACTTCCTGGGAATATTTGACCATCAATATACACAAATTTATCATATTGCAAATGTCCAAGTGTTTCACAATATAAATTATCTATACAAAACTCATAGTGTCCCATTGACTCGTAAGTGACACTGAGTTAGGGACACTGAGTTAGGGCTTTTTTTCTACATGCCTTTTGTAACAACTTGACTTAATCTTGTCAAAAGCTTCTTCCTCCTAGAATTTACAAAATTATGAGAGGTTGTTGTCTAAAGTTTTTGAATGGTTTCTTTATTCGTTCATGCCAATTTTTGTGTTTAGGCTTCATCCTGATTTGATAAGAAGCCTAGCAATAAAGACCTCTTTGATCTTCAAGGATCTTGCTTTATGATGTGATCAAAGATATTCCAGCCACACGGTGAAAGCTTAGAAGAATAATATCTGACATGCATTACTAACTTTCTCTAACTCAACATTAGTTGCCTTCAGGACAACCTTGAATTTTGTCTCTCATCCTCTTTGGAGAATAAATAAAATTAATAAATGGGTTACATATGTTATTGCCTCACAAATAGAGAGATTTGTTACACATCAATACATTCCAAAGCCTCAGAATCTGATTTATCACTTAAGAGCTTCCAGCCATAAGAATATTGGCTGTTTATTGTGGTGTGCTAAACTGCACAATTTCATATTATTACTATTGTTTGGTAAGTAAGCAATTTGCATGGTACTGTAATAGACATCAAGGGTGAAATTATGGCTCCACTAATGTCAATGGGAGTTTTACTGTTGACTTCAGTGGAGTCAGGATTTCAGCCTAAACGAACATGAATTCTGCATTGAGCAGATGTGAAACAGAGAAGACAAGATGCATTGAGAGAAACTGAGAAGAGAAGTAACTTAGTTATCAGACAAAATTAAGTCAAAATGGAGTCTAACTGGAAACCTGTGGGACAGACAATCCCCTTCCTCTGCTCCCAGAAGAAAAGGATGAAAATCTACAGAAATTTGTATCAGAAAGAGGTCCAGTGGCATCTTTCCCTTCTGATTCTGTGGAAACTTCTTCTTGTGATATCTCTATCCGTGGTCCTCCTGATCAGAGGAGTGGGGGTAAAGAAAGAGAAATGGCTAGAAGTGGGGAAGGGCTAATCTGGATGGACACTCTGTGGCATCATATTTCTTCACACCTACGGAGAAATATCACTGCAAATTAATGCTGACCTTGTCAGCATTAAATTCCTTCAGGCAGAACGTGTAAACCTTGCCTGTTTCCATGGCCTGCGCTCCATAGGCTAGTACCACACATGGCTTCATTTTCATTATGGAAGTAATTCAGAGACATGTATCTGCCTTCACTGAATGCCTACAGACCTCTGGAATTTTCCCCACAGATTTCCATGGGCTCCTTGGACACTGCAAAATGTACAAATATGATGGGATGATTCCAAGTTAACTCCACATTTTGAAACTTGTTAAGTTTGCTGGCCCTTCCAGAGGTTTTTCTCCAAATAGGTCATGATGTTGCCCTGATATATTTATACACAGACACATATATATACTCTTCCTTCAACACACTTATATATATCAGCCGCTTTTAAAATGTTAATGAAATAAATCAAGGATTATGTTACCAATGAACAGACAATATTGACGTGTTTTCTCTTTCCTTTTGGCAGAATGTCTCACAGATTACATAGGGCACTTTTGATAGAGTATTTCAAACATTTCTCAGACCTATGGAAAAACTAAGGGAAAAAACATGTTTTAATGCTTCCTTTGAAATTGCAAGTACCATAATGATTTGACTGAGATCTTGTTGCAGAATAGTTGCATGTCAGTTCGTAGGTCAGGCTGGTACAAGAGAGGATCTCTTTTTTGCTTTTAACACAGCATCTAATTTTTCTGACAGTGTGTCCCTTGCTATTAAGCATATACAGGTTTTCTGGATTTCTGTGAAAAGTGGTTCAGTAGTTTAGACAAAAAGAATCAAGTTTATCCTGGGTGCAGCCCAATTTTTGAAATATTTAAACATAAATGGAACTGTGACCTTGTTTGTCTGTAGGAGGGATGTGTATAACACCAATCAGTAGAGACAGTGTAGTCAAGTGGCTATGGCACCACATTGGGTGTCAGAAAACTGGTGTTTAATTCATGTTCTGCCACTGACCTGCTGGGTGGCCTTGGATAAATCACTTCACCTCTTTGTACCTCTATTTCCACTCCCTTTTTCTGTGTTGTCAATTCAGTTCTGATTTTTAAGCTCTTCAGGGCAAGGACTTTTTCTTAGATATACGTACAGTGCTTACCTCAAAGATGCTTTCAATTTCAGGCTCCTCTAAGTGCTATCATAAAGTAAACAGAAAATGAACAATTGCATCTGGAGGCTGAGATACAGTAAAAAGCAAACAAGAAAAGCATCCACATTCTTCAGCACCATGGAAACAGCAGTGAGGGAGCCGATGCCACAGTATCATCTCCGCCGACCGCCTTCTGTAACAGGAAATTGCAGGAGGAAGATTGGGTCTCAGCCTCACATCTTGTTCCCTAAACAGACATAGAATGGGAGTGCTACACCTGTCTTTCTAGCTGGGAGACAATGAAGCTTAAGGCAGGAGGCCAATGCCAAGCCAGCTTGTTGAGCCCACTTAGCAGTGCTTGAAGCTGAGATGCCTCTGGCACTGACTGTCTTGATCTTCTTTCATTTGAGCAAGGTCGAGTACCTCAGCATGGCCGTTCCCCAGGTCCAAAGATGCCACTTTTAGAGCGAGGTTATAGCAGTGGAGATTCCCTTTTATCCCAAACGTACTGGATGCTTAGACCTAGACTCGGTTGATTTTAGACCTTACGAGCCTCCTCCATGAATAGGAGTTTGAGGCAGCTCCCTAATTCTTGCAGGTTTAACTTGAGAAGGTAAGATATATAGGTCATCTCTGGGTTGTGCCTTTTCCCTAGGCACTACAGACACCAGACACAGACATCAGTAACTGCCGTAACAGCCATGACATGGCTGGGGCTGATTCATCACTGGGATGAATGCTCATCTTGAATGCTCATCTTGAAAAAGAATGCCTTTCTTTGGTTCCTGTTAGTTTCAGGAGTGACTCTGTTGAAGTCAATGGAATTACACTGGTGTAAAACCAGTGTGAGTAATTCAAGCACAGTGTGAAAAACCAGTGCGTTAGTCAGTAGTGAAGGGAGCCGAAGGGTATGTTTCTGGAGTAACAGCTAGCAGAAGCGTGTTAAGTAAAACAAGCCTCTCTCTAAACTGGGACTCAGGGTTCACATATTTTTCTTTCTTGCCATTAATCCAGAATGGATTATAAGAACATTTACTTGCTGGTACATTAGGGCATCTGTACTGGTTTGTCAGAGTGCTCTTCTGACACAGAAAGTTATAAAGTCTGAAATAAGGTTAATACTTCCCCCTTCCTCATTGGGGCTTCACTGCAGATTTTCTGTTATAAAAATGAATGTTTCAATACATTTCTCAAGACTGCATCTTGTATATTGTTAGCATTGTATTTTTCTCCCCTTCATTTTGTTTTGCTTTTCTCTTCCTTAAACTGTATGCTTAAAACAAGGTGAGACTATTTTCATGGGCTAGCGGCACTGTGAAAGTAGGAAAGGGAAGGTGGGGGTTTTTTGCCATGAAACTAACACACTCTTATATATTCAAAATTAATGTCTAGGCGGGTTTCTAATCCAACAAAGATTGACATTTTTCCATTGCATTTATGAAAATATTATAGTCCTGAAAGGGAACTGATTCAACTAAGAAAGATGCATTGCTACTGTTAGCAGGCAACATTCAGATCTACAGTAAAGCAGAGCGGTTAATTGATGGGAACATTGCCCACGTGTATTTGGAAGGTATCCACTAATTTACACTGCTGCAGTTTACTAGACCAGGATGTTCAATTGCAATCTGGACTTTAATATGAAGTATGTTTTTACTGTGCCTTGGAAATACTATGCACATCCTTGTAGAAGCAAGCTAATAACAGTAAGTTACTTCTTTTCTGACCGGCTTGTAATCTAGGCCCATTGCCAACTCAAAAGAGGGTCCAGTACCAGAAGTCACTCAGGTCTGTTGCACCTCTTCAGGGCTTGGCTACTGCTTTTGTAAATACACTAGTCTATTGTTTGCAATAACCAGCGCTGGCTCCATTCTTGTTAATAGCAAAAGGCACCTCAGCTTCAGGCTTTAACCCAGCCTTTTTTATATAATGGCAACGAGCAGTCCAATTATTTTGAGTTTGCCACAACAGGGGCCTGCTCCAAAGCCCGTTGAATTCAATGGAAAAACTGATATTGACTTCACTGGGCTTTGGATCAGGATCCAAATGCGTGTGCTTGTAGGTCTACTACCCATAGTTACTACACAGCTTCTTTTGTGGAGGTTTTATATGCTGTGAATCAGCTCTGTGATCTTCATTTGAAGGAAATCTCTCATCACCTTCTATGTCCCCTGCTCCTAAAAAAATTGTCTTTAGCCATTCTTGGTTTAGGGTAAAACATTTTTATTTCTCTTACAGCGAACTGACCAATATCACGTGCATCCGTGCCCTCTATTGGATAGAATCAGAACTGCTCAGCGGTGTGTCAAAAGTCCTGAATTCTTAACAGCTAAAGGAGATTCTCTTTTGAATCAAGTAGAGGATGCTTTTGGAACAGAAGCTTGACAGTTCCTTGTCTGCTGCTGCCGCCCTGACATTCTGATTGCCTACTATGTGACAAAAGTGAAGATTTAGGTGACCACAGATTTGTTGCAATATTTTGTCATATGTGCAGGGGGGTGATTGACTAGACAAGCATGCCTTCCTTTTCATGTTCACTTATTCTATTAGAGCCTTGAGCCTGTAGACAGACTTAAATATATATGTTTTCTCCAAGTTCTTTGCATAGGGCAGGTATATCCATTGACCATTATTCAGCAAACAGAATAAAAAAGATATAATAAAAGTAGTAAAGATTGATTTGAATAACCTTTTCTGAAGTTAATAGGAGATGAGACTTTCCACAGACGAGTTAGTGCAACCAACTGTTACAGAGACATACTCAGTGCCTGAGTGAGTTGCATTAATGACTCTTTGCTTAAAGTTCTTGAGTGGATTATTATCATCACATAAATCCGCCACGTGGGTCATGTTCTAATGTCATACTAGGTGACTCCATGGAATCCGGCTGGGCGAAAGATAGTGTACATGAAATCAGAATTAGGCCCATTGTCTCAAAAAGCAGAAGCGTGATAAAAGTCGCTACCCTGCCTGACCTGGAGTAAATTAAGAGACAACCGATTTAGGCCTGTGTGACATCTACATCTGGCCCAATGACCCTAAGTCTGAGGCGATCTTGAAGTTACACATCCCTGCTGGATGACTGGAGGCAGGGGCACTGGAACAGCTTTTACTGGGGAGGTTGCTGAAAGCCATTGAATGCATTTGATTGTTATTATTACTTCAAGTCAGGGGAGCTGCTGCACCCCTCAGCACCCATAGTTCCACACCCCACAGGCTGAAGGAACAGAGGGTGACATTTAGTTGGAAGAAGGAACACAAAGGATACTAGGAAGTCACGTAGACACAGAACAATAACCTGGCTGAAGATTAGTAAAACAGCTATTTTGCTAGAGATAGGAAAGTGAAGCAACATCTGAGAGTCATGAGCAGCAATTTGTTTTTGTCATGACTATGCATGTTTAGGAGCTTAAATATAGTATTTTGTGTCTTTTTCTCCCAATAAGGAAATAACTTACTCCTCAATGGAGCTGTTGGAAAATACAGATGCACTGAAACCAAAATTTTATGGAAAATGTTTCTCAGGTCCAAGATGGAATTTCTGGTCAAACAAGAGAGAGCCCCCAGAATAACCAATAACCAGTGGTTAGGACAATCACTGACGATGGGGGAGAGATAGGTTCAAGTCTCTGCTCTGCATCAGGCAGGATCAGGACTTGGACTAGGGCCTCCCACAGGAGTACCCTGTCCCCCAGACTATTGTGAGGCAGGCTTCTCTGGAAAACATTGAATCTCAATGCGGAACTGGAATTTTTTAAAAATCTCTCACGTTTTCACAGGATGGGAAAACCATTTCCCACCCCAGCTCTGTTCCATGAGTCCAAATCATACTTGCCTGCTTGAAATTCAGCAGGACTCAAAGCTGCTGTGAGTGCTCGGTGTAATTTGACTTACGCTATACTTGCATGCAGGTTTCAATTACAGAGTGAGCTCAGGGTCAGATTACCACTTTATGAAAGGACCTGCACATCGCACCTTTACAATACACCAGGGTATTGTTATGATATTCAGCAGCAAAGAAGGAGACTGCCTCCACCAACACACGGATCACCCAAGTGAGTTGGCATCGTAACGTAGATAGCTGATTGACCTCAATAAAGTCTGCTCATGCTTGTGATCTTTATTCTGCTTTCCTTTATATCCTCTGCTGCTGTATTTACATCTTCTACTGCTTATACCCCTAAATGAGCTTTGGCAGACACAGTAATGGACCAACTTTAGATCTTCATGCAGTAGGATAAGTAATAGTAGGGCCAGAGCCTTAGTTTGTGTAAATAAACGTCGTTGTGTTGAAGTCAGTGGAGTTACACCAATTGACACTATCTGAAGATCTGGTCCAATAATTTCTGTTTTTAAAATATTGTTATGCAGGAAAGTGTTAGTGGCTGTCCTCAGTCACAGATCTGATTAAAGCTGATGGATGTACTAAGCACCTTTCATTCAGGCTAAATGGAAGCTGCAATTAAATGTCTGTGTGCTGTAATAGCTGAAATAATAGGAAGCCACCATCCAAGGCACTAGTGGACTAGTCTGAGCAGAGTTAAACAATGTGGTCTGAGGGGCTTCTCTGGGACTGATGAAAATACGGGGGCTAGAGGATGGACGGCCTGCAGCTGTGTGTGCCTGTGTGTCAGAGGCAGAAAGCCAGGAGAAAGCTGGCAGACATCAAAAGAAGCAATCATGAACATGGCCTGGAGGTAGAGCAGAGAGAAAGCTCCTCGGGGAAACAAACTGGCTTGAAAGGCAGTCTTGGAACTTGTGGATAAAGAAACTGCCTACCACTGTTTGTTTACACCACTTTCAGAAAATATATTTTTGGTAAATAAATAAGATTACACCATGGAAATACCTGGCTTATCTCATCAATTTCTTTTTGCAACAGAAACAATCCAGCTAAGCCCCAAATATTGGCTAACTGCTCAGGCCAAAAAGGGGCAACAGCAAGAAGATCTCACAAGAAAACCTGTAATTCAAAGCAGATAACCCCACAGAATGACATAATTTATAGCAGAGACCCCATGAAATGGTAATGCACTACTCTTCTCATCCAGACTGGTAGAAAAGTCTAATTAATTTGGCAGAGTTCTCTGGTCCTCAATTCTGACATCTGGTATGCTGTACAATGATCCAAAATGGCCATCTGTCCGTCTACATACATGAGCAAAGTATAATATTTTTGACAGCGAATGATGAAAATGAGCACAATACTAAATCTAAAGATGTGCACACCAGATTGTCCAGGTTAACTGTTGGAGTAATACACAGATTCGCATATTGGATTGCTACTAGGTGTTTAGTGCCAGAACACTGATTGAGAACTACTAGTAGCAAATAAGTTATACTGAGCCATGCAGGTTCATTATATTTAATTTATACATTGTTTTTTCTGAGCCAGCAAATCACCACCGATCCCAACTATGCGTTTAAAGTACTCTCGTTTTGCCAAGAATATATCTCATGCAAAATATAAATTTATTACAACCATTTTAGGGTATAAACTCAGCAGCAGCCCTTTGCGGGTGTCACTCTTTAAGGGTCTGATTTTTACTCTGCCCTCAGTGTGACCTTACTGTTGTGCATGCAGTTTTGTGCAGGCACCAATTATATCATTTAGCTACTGAGGCCAGAACTATCAAGTAGGTCTACAGCTTTTGTATGCCCAAATCGAAACACATAGGACTGGTTTTCAGAGATACCCAGTGAGTTCCCAAAGAGTGCTATGGGAGCTCGACATATCTGAAAATGAGGTCTATGTGTTCCAAGTAGAGTTGGTTGAAATATTTCACTCTAAAATGATTGACAAAAAATGACTTTCTGACCAAAATGGGGAGGTTCACACAAAATTGGTTTTGGTTAAAATTTTGCTGTTTTACCATTGAAAAACTGAAAAATTTGGACTTTTTGTAGTCATTCCTCCCACTTATTTTCACCTTCTCCCTCCTCCTTTTTCAGAAAGGGGTGGGGGGGTAAGCTATGAGAAAGGGGAGATAAAGGAGTTAAAAAAACACAACAACCCAAAAATCTGTTTTTATTTAATTGAAAAACCCACTAAAAATGTCAAGTGAAACAAAAAATTTTCATTTTAGGCCAAGTTGTTTTGCAGAAAATATATAGAATTTTTTGACCTGCTGTATTCCCAAAGTTCTATGCCAAAAACCAAGGCATTCAGAATTCAAACACTTTTGAAGATTTGTCATGACAACTTGATTTTATGTGTGCATCAGGTTTACAGAAATCAAAGTGCCAACTGCGACCCCCCCAGCACCATTTATGCATGAATAGGTGAGATCCGATTTAATCAGACAGGAGGTGCCGTTAAAAGATCACACTTTTGTAAAATATGTAGGTCTAGCTTTCAAAGCAGAGTCATTTATTTCTCTGACAAAGGTATTTTTTAAATTTTCAGAGTTTATGGGAATATAATGGAAATAGAGGTGTATATCAAACGTTTAGATTATTAAATTATGTAGCGCTCCAAACTTGTGGCTAGTGATAGGTGCAAAATGCAGCAGCCACATGGTGAATGTGCACCTCCCGCTGCCTGAAAAGGCCCACCAGAGTCAGATATACAGATGCATATCAACCCCAAAATATTCCAAAAGTGCAAGATTGGGCTCAGAGGTACAATGTTTTCAAAGGAAGCTTCCCCACATTGTGTCACACTGTAGGATAGAGGAAAGAGAAGAGTAACATCTTCATAAACATTCATTTATTTTACTTTCTCTGCTGACATGGCACCAAGAATTTCAGTGTTGGCTTTGGTAATGAATTTTGCGGCATGAGCCCTGTTTGTAGAACATGAACTGAGACTATCAACTAATTTCACGGAGTTTTAGTTTTTAGTTGCTTGCAGGTTTAATTTACTATAGCTTTTTTAGTACATTGGTCTGTTTCCCATGCACTATAATATTCTCCATGTTTCTTTTTCTCTATTCTTGTTTTGCTATCGGCCTCTTTCCCTATTCCCTTCTCCAATTCTCTAAACTTTGACTGTTTTTGTTTTTGTTTTTTGATTTTAAATCTGTTTACAGGTTACTTTCAGCTATTGCAGAGTAAATTCAGTTAGAAGTTGGAGGTGTGGCAGCTTGCCAGGATGCATATATTGAAAAAACTCCTTCTCTATATACACATTTCCCTTCCAGGGGAATGTTGTCTTCAACATAGCAGTTCTAGCAACCGTTTACCATTGAAATAAAGAGTGAAGTGTTGATTGGCATAAACTGTACCTTCTTGCATGAGGGATGTGATGTAATGACTTCAATTGGCCCTAAGTTTGTAATATGCCACTATACAGAGATGCTAACTGCCTAGATAAAGATTAGGAGGAGGAATTGGGGGACTTCTCGTTAGACAAAATGTTGCCTTATCATTCTATGGCTGCTGGTGGACACAGAAACAGCCAACACCAAAAGTGCAGATAAGAACCATATTTCTTTATTATCTTTCCCTGATGCTTCTGTAAAGCTGTGGTTTACATGATGTTTATTTAAAAAAAAAAAAAGAAAGAAATTTAGCATGCCAGCTGGCCTTTCCTGGGTTTAATTTTTGTTTAGCCATTACTTTCATTGCTTTTGCATCAAAAAATATCTCTGTTCCTCAGAGCCAGAAGAAATATGATAATGAAAGGAGAGGACTGATAAAAATAACCCACTTCTGGCTGGCAAATATTTCCATAGCTCAACAACAGCTACCAGCTGTCACCAAGACTGATTGGCCATATTTCCTCAGCTCTATTTTGGTATCACACATTTGTTATTGAAATTTAATTTTAGAAAGGGATGGAAGGGAACACATTTTTTAAAGGTAATAACATTGGGTCCAATTCAGATTCCAATGAAATCAGTGGAAAGACTCCCATCGACCTCATTGAGCGTTGGATCAGATTGATTGCCTTGCTTGCAAATATTAAAATAACCATTCTTCTCCATACCAATCACTGGCACTTTATCATCAAGCTGCATTCATAAAAGTAGCGGGCATGTGCCTTAATGGCACAGCTGACAAGTGTGCATGACTTTCACTAGAGACATTTTCTTGATGATCGACATGTCAAAGCCATGACACAAAAATAACTATGCCCAATGTCAATTATGCACTCTGCCAGTTCAAATACACATCCTTCCAGGGATGCTTTTGATCTGCACTGACAGTTGGCATATAGAAAGCAAAGCCACTACACTAAAAAAAAAAAAAAAAAGAAGGTGGAAATACATGTGTAAAACACCACATAGTGTCAATACAGTGGGCAGATAAAACTACACGTCATTCGGGAGGCACACAAACACTGACACCAAGGAAAGACATTGCACTCACAAAGAAATAACAACTTTAGGCTCAGTCTTATGAAGAGAACAGCAAATTCCATGTACAAAGCAGCTGCAGTTCAAATATACGGTGCTAAGGCTAACCCAAATTTAAGTAAAAATTCAGATGAAAATAAAATGTGTCAATTTGGGGTAAGGACAAACATTCAGAAATCTGACCAAAACTTTTATTCCTCAAGCTGTAAATCTGGTATTAGTTCATTTTTATTATTTATTATGTGTATTACCATGGTGCCTAGAAGCTCTAGTAGTGGACCAGGTGAACTAGGTGCTGTACAAATAGGATAACAAGTCTGCCCCAAAGAGCTTATTTATTAAAGCTATAAAGTTCAGATATATCAAAAATTCAGGCAACTGAAATTCCAATGACAGGATAAAACCCCAGGCAAAACAACAAAATTC
Organism: Mesoclemmys tuberculata; assembly: GCA_007922155.1. Classification (NCBI taxonomy): domain Eukaryota; kingdom Metazoa; phylum Chordata; order Testudines; family Chelidae; genus Mesoclemmys; species Mesoclemmys tuberculata. The sequence continues at coordinate 21,591 of VOCS01021321.1, read as the reverse complement.
TGCCCCCTTGCTCACCTCCCGTGCATTCTCCACCTCCCATTGATGGTCTGATGAGCTTCTGTAGCTTGACTGTCTGTGTGTCCTGTAAAAAAGTGTTGGATATTTGAACCTGACCTCATGTTCCTTTTGTATCCAAAACATGCTCTAAAATGGGATGTGTCAAGTGCGTAGAGGATGCAAGATTTGGTCCACTCTTGCCAATCCATGAAGAAAAGGAGAAGGGAGGTCAGGGAGAGAGGGATAAGCTACATCACAATCTATACAACCTGCTCAGAGGTATTATTTAGGCTAGAATTAGATGGGTTGTTATTAGTTATTAGCTAGGTTGGTTTGCTTTCACATCTGGTGAGGCCCCGCTACCTATTTATGTTTCAGACCCAAATGCCTTTAAAATAAATAAATAAAAAACACTTAATAGAATCCTACTGTCCCGCCTGCCGCCTGGCCTCCTTAAGGACACTTGACCCCTGAGCCCTCAAAAGTCCTCTTAGCTATTGGCTGCTTTCTGCTTCATAAAATCTTACTTCATGAATCTGCAAATACGTCAAGACTCACCAAAAACCTAAACCATCAGTCTCACCCACTTCCCCAGCAAAGATAGAGTAGCAGAGCACTGTGTGATGGTTTATAATACTAAGAATGCATTATGTTTATAGGAAATCTTGCAGTGCTCACACAATTTTTTAGTTCAGTACTTATAGAAGTCAGTGGGAGTTTTGCCTGAAAAATGGCTAAGTATAAACTGTGTATGAACCTCAACATTTGGCCTACAAAATGTAGTTTCTTATTTGGTAGTACACTATGAAGTACAGAACCAGAATGGCCTTTCACAAGACTTTCTGGGTATGGTCATTAGGTTGGTTATTAGGATCGAAGACCAAATTCTGAAGCATGTTCACCAAGGAATGCTGCTAAACAGCCAGTGATCATGTGGTCATCCAAAGCTTCGGTAGTGCATTAAGATCACCATTGATGACATCATCTGAATATCAAGCCACATCACCTTAAAGACCTAACCAGAGGCTGATCTGGGTGGTCCGTGATCTGCAAGGAGGCCATGTCTCTTTGAGATTTGCCATGATGATGATTATATGAAGTACAGGAATAAGAGCTAAACTGTTAAAAATATATGAACACTCGGCCTCCTTCTGAGTTTAGGGGAAGGAGGACAAAAGCTTCTTGGATGATTGGCAAGAGAAGGGTGCAGTGGAAGTCCATTGGCTCCCATGCATCTGAAGAGAGGTCTTATAAACCTTTTCCTTGCCAGAGGTGTCATTCTGTACCTCAGAAGAACCACTTTCCCATTCCCCACCTCTGGGACTAGGACTGGGTTTTGAGGCCCTTTGGCAGGCTGGGAAGAAATGTTTCCTTCACAATCAGACTGGGCCGCAGCTCAGGGACCCAATGGATAGGTTAGGCTGTAATGTGTTCATATTGCTGCAAGTTGGCAGGTGCTCAGTGTAGGTATTTTTTCAGTATGGGGTCTGGGTCCCTGATACACTGGAACTGGAAAAAAATTTGGGGAGGGCATCCCCTAAAGAAAATGGGGAACAAATTGGCACGCTGGATGTCGGTTACAATGAGAGGCCAATCCGTTTCCCACAAGCCCTCAACCCTCATATAAGGGGAGGGTAATGGGGTTCCAGCAATGGTTCTGGGACTAGGTTAATGGTGTGTGTCAGGGACAGAGGGGATGATGGCAGCCCTTCACCAGATGGTATGGATGATGGAAGGAAGGATGACCTGCACTAGATGACTTATTGCTGAATCATTCCCAGATGTGATCAATTAATAAACTCGTGGTCTAGTTAAACCACATTTCTAGTGCTTTTTTCTTCCCACAGAGTCCAGGGCAAATGAATTCTGAGTAGCTATTGCTTACAGTACAACCGGTAAGCCAATTAGTATTACACCCATGGATTAGTATATCACTTTTTATAAAGCATAAAGGGGCTGTTTCTGGTTTTGAGGGCCAGAAATGTACTGAGGGAGTAGCACTTGGAGTAAATGGCATGGGAATGTGGTGTATTTACCTGCACAATTGAAAGGAGAGGTCATTCTGTTGTGCACTACATTTTCCAAATGTAGAGGACTTTCACTGCCTGCTGCAAGGCAGCTGCCATTTTGTACTTCAGTTCGGAGGCAGAATGTTACAGAGCAGATTACTTCTCTTTTCCCCAGAGATGCTTTGAGTTTGTTCTTTGTTTGCTGTTTCTTCCTCTGAAATGAAAGCCACATTAAACAGGAAAGAGATGTTTTCCTCTGCGTGTATGGAAACAAAAAGGAGGCTCTCTGCTTGCAGGCAGTAGAAGCAGACAGAGTTCCTGTAGGGTATGGTACTCCCAGGTGGAACAATTTCACCTCCTTTTATGGTACAGTGTGTGCTTCAACAAAACTGGCCTCAGAGTGCTAGTGAACGTGAGTGGGAAGGAACAGTGCTGTCCTCATAATTGTAATCGCTGGAAAATAAATCCACTTTTGTTGTGTTCACTGCAGGGGATACATTACATAAGATGTCCAGGTAGAACAACCTCTTCATTAACCACAAATTTGAAGGCTTCTGTTACTAGAGATAGTTAACAGTTTGTAGCTAAATTGTATTGCCATCTTTAGCAGTTGTTTTGACTCTGGCATGCAGGTCAAGATACCGTGTGATGGGAGCCAAATAAATCGTATTAATAATAAACATATGAAATTCCTAGGAGTGACAGCATAAGTAATTGTGATTTATGTAAATGTAATATTACAGAAGAGAAATTGGGAATGTTTTGCCACATTGTAAAGTGTTGCAAGAAGGCAGCTCATGACCACGTTAACTACTGTCATCTAGACAACAAGACACAACTGGCTGCAATTAGGTATGCATAGATTTCCACTTTAAAGTCTCATCACCACTATGAAAATTACAGACCAAATTGTGACATTATTCCAGCAAAACTCCTAAACACTTCACTGAGCATTTTTTTCTGAGAAAGTACATCAAGATTTGGATAATAGTTGCATTTGTGTAGTAACTCTTATCCAAGCACACAGGCTTACTTATTAAAGTCTCACAACACCCTGGGCAGCTAATTAGATTTATAACCATTTTACAGCAGGGAAAGGGCACCATTTCAAAGGGGCCACAACTTAGGCTCCATTTACATATGCAATCACTGCTTACCCCCCATCTTGGAGTGTTTATTTTGGATTGTCACTTGTGCATGCACTTGAAATTATTTATGTACCCAAATCCATTTTGTGCTAGCTTTGTGCTTTCACTGAGCTTGCAAATGAAGTGTACATTCAACCAATTGTAAGTACCTAGAGGATAATAGAGTTATAAATAATAGTCAACATGGATTTGCCAAGAACAAATCGAGCCAAACCAAACTAATTTTCTTCTTTGATAGGGTCACTGGTCTAGTGGATCGTGGGGGGGGGGAGGGAAGAAGCAGTAGATATGATATATCTTGATTTTAGAAAGGCATTTGACACAGTCTCACATGACAGTCTCATAAGCAAACTAGGGAAATATGGTCTAGATGTAATTCTTATAAGGTGGGTACAATATTGGTTGAAAGACCAAACTCAAAGAATAGTTATCAATGGTTTGGGGCCAAACTGAAGGGAAGTATCCAGTGGGGTCCCACAGGGGTCAGTCCTGGGTATGGTATTATTCAGTATTTCCATCAGTGAGTTGGATGATTGAGTAGAGAGTAAGTTTACAAAATATGTGGATGACACCAAGCTGGGAGGGGTTACTAGCATTTTGGAGGATAGGATTAGAATTCATAACAAATTTGAAAAATTGGACTATTGTTCTGAAATCAACAAAATGAAAATCAACAAAGACAAGTGCAAAGTACTACACTTAGGAAGAAAAAATCAAATATACAATTACAAAATGGGGAATGAAGGCATTAGTACTGCTCAAAATGATCTACAGGTTATAGTGGATGACAAACTGAATGTGTGTCAACAACATGATGCAGTTGCAAAAAAGGCAAATATAATTCTGGGGCATATTAACAGGAGTATCATGTGTAATACATGGCGGCTAATTGTCCTGCTCTAATCGCACTGCTGATGCCTCAGCTGGAGTACTGTGTACAGTTCTGATGCCACGCTTTATGAAAGATACTGACAAACTGGAGAGAATCCAGAGAAGAGATACAAAAATTATAAATGGTTTAGAAAAACCTGACCCAAGAGGAAAAGTTAAAAATCTGGGCATGTTTAGTCCTACAAAAAGAAGACTGAGGGCAGGGGGGACCAGATAACAGTCTTTAAATATGTTAAGGGATGTTACAAAGAGGACAGTGATCGATTGTTCTCCATGTCCACTGAAGGTAGGACAAGAAGTTATGGGCTTAATCTGCAGCAAGGGAGGTTTCAGTTAGATATTAGGAATAACTTTCTAGCTATAAGTAAGCTTGGAAAGCTTTATCGGTAAATGTCACTAAATGTTGATGTTACTGTCTACACACAAATCAACAAAAATATTTTCACCAATAATAATCTATATTTACAAATAAGCAAAGTAAGAACATTGCTGCTTGAGATATTATTACAGTTTGATTTAAGGCTATTTACTTTGTATACTTTGAAATGTATACTCAGCAAGTTTCCAGATGACACTATGCTGGGAGGAGTTGTAGATACACCGAAGGGCAGGGATAGGATACAGAGTGACCTATAGAAATTAGAGGACTGGGCCAAAAGAAATCTCATGTGGTTCAACAAGGACAAGTGCAGAGTCCTGCACTTAGAATGGAAGAATCCCATGCACTGTTATAGACTAGGGACCGACTGGCTAGACAGCAGTTCTGCAAAAAAAGAACCTGGGGGGTTACAGTGGACAAGAAGCTGGCTATGTGTCAACAGTGTGCCCTTATTGCCGAGAAGGCTAACAGCATATTGGGCTGCATTAGTAAGAATACTGCCAGCATATCGAGGGCAGTGATTATTGAGCTCTATTCAACACTAGTGAGGCCACATTTGGAGCACTGTGTCCAGTTTTGGGCCCCTTACTACAGGAAGGATGTGGACAAATTGGAGAGAGTCCAGAGGAAGGCAACGAAAAAGATTAAGGGGTTAGAGCACAAGACTTATGAGGAGAGGCTGAGGGAACTAGGCTTGTTTAATCTTCAGAAGAGAAGAATGAAGGGGGATTTGATAGCAGCCTTTAACTACCTGAAGGCGGGGTCCACGGAGGATGGAACTAGGCTGTTCTTGTAGGTGGTAGATGACAGAACTAGGAACAATGGTCCCCAGGTGCAATGTGGGAGGTCTAGGTTGCATATTAGGAAAAACCTTTTCACTGTGAGGGTGGTGAAGCACTGGAATGGGAAATGGTGGAATCTCCATCATTAGAGGCTTTTAAGGCCCAGCTTGACAAAGCCCTGGCTGGGATGACTTAGTTGGGGTTGGTCCTGCTTTGAGCAGGGGATTGGACTACATGACCTCCTGAGGTCTCTTCCAATCCTAATCTTCTATGAGTCTCTGATTCTATGTGATGTTGACAATTTGTGTTTTGACAGTTATAAAGATTTAACTTTTTGAATTTCATTGTCTACTGTAATTAAATAATTATTATCTCCCCGCTGTCAGCTGACCCCCACAACTGTGAAAATTTAAATCAATACAAATTGAAAACAATGATTAAAATAAACATTGATATTATTTGTCAAAACTATACAAAAAATAAAAATTGAATTCTGCCAAGGCCAACTATAAAGCTAGTTAAATATTGGAATAGGCTTCCAAGGAGATTGTGGAATCCCTGTCACTGGATTTTTTTAGGAATAGGTTATGTCTGGCCTTGCATGAGGGTGCTGGAATAGATGACATCTCAAGGGCTCTTCCATCCCTGCATTTGGCTGATTCTATGATTGCGTGCACGAGTGATACTGTGCCAAAAATCGGTGAGCAAAGTGACAAAATAAACACCCATTTTGAAAATGTGTCTGTACATGGCCTGCCCAAAGTTGCACAGCAAGAAGCATAGTTGGAAATAGACTTCAGGAACTTCAACTCTCAGGGTGAGATTCTGCGCCACTTAAGTCAATGACAAAACTACCATTGTGTAAGTGAAGCAAGAATTTCAACCACAGCCCCATGGTCTAACCACTAGCAGCAATACGTCTATTATGCAGAAGAGTCTAATAATGTTCAGATACACATTTAATCCATGGAATATAAAATTAAATAAGCCACTAAATATAAAAGTCTATGTTAAAAGTGTTCAAAGAAAAGAACAATGGCATTCTGCAATAATTATGCCACTTAATTCTTGATGCATCTCATGCTTGGTTTACACTTACTTCCGCAATTTGGTGGCAGTCGACGGGAGTTACGCAAAGTACGCAAAGAACTTGCGTAACTCCCGTCAACTGCTGTGCTTCTCTTCTGCGCACCGTCCACACTGCACTGCGCCGACGGGAACTGCGTTCCCATTGACACAGTGCTACGACACTTGTGGGGGTGGATTAATAACATCTACTTCTGGATCAACTGAGCGGGTCTTCACTGACCGCTTAGTCGATCCAGATAAGTCAATCTGAGGGCAGCGACTTTGCCGCCATCAGTGTAGACATAGGCTTATTGTGCCTATGTTTTTCAGGGATCCTAGAAAAATGTGTGATGTTCTGTTTCATGTGTGCTAGCAAAGCCCAGTAAGGTAAGGAAGGAATAGCTGCCTCAACTTGGAGCTTTCTCAATCCTCTTCATATATAGATATATATTTGTATTTGTATAAAACCATTTTTATTTTTATTTTTACTATTCAAAGGAAGGGCCAATGAATCAGTAGCCTGGTAACAAGACAAAGCTCTTTTCACATATACTGCAGGCTTGCTATTCAAATATGGCCCTGACCTGCCATAGAAGCATACAGTTTGAAGCCAGAAGGGATCAGCAGATCATCAAGTCTGACCTCCTGTAAATCAGAAATTTGCTACCTTCTGATGGATGTTTGGCAGTCGTTGCAAGATAACACAGATGAGCTCAGTGTAATTCCCAATGTGGATCAATGTCCACGTAACAAAATCCATCAGCACAGTTGGCATTGACTTTTCTGCAGGCTTACTAGTATTCCAACCAGAGAGGTCAAGGACTGAGTGGCATGGAAACTAAACTTCTCTCTCACCCTTACAAGTTGCCCCTCTAGATCCAGCATGCTGGACAATGGGATTGTCTATACTGCAATCACAGGGTGTTACTGCAGTTCATCTAGACATACCCACGCTACCTTTAACCTAGGTAGCTTGGGTACTAGAGTAGTGAAGCCCTGGCAGTATATGCTTCAGCATGGGTTAGCCTCACAAGTAACTACCCTCAGTTCTAGATGCGCTCCCACCGCCTGTGCTGCAGTGTGTGCTGCCACAGCTTCCCTGCTCCAAGACCCGAGCTAGTTAGATCAAAGCTAGCTCCGATAAGCTGTGTGAGATGCAATCATACTGTGTGCTTGCAGTATGCATACACCCAAAAGCTGGAAATCATGGCTCTGCTACTGCCAGTTCTAAAGCATTCTGTGCCTAAGAGTTCTCTGGAATTGCTAACCTGGCTCCTTTCACAAGTACTACATTCACTTACAAAATGAATAGAAATGATAAAGTTCCATTATTACAATGCAACAACATACACATTGGCAAAAGATACTTTGACTCCATTTTTCAAAGCTTAAATAAAAGATATGTTTATCATAGGGGAGTTTTCTTGTAATTTAACAATTTTTATGAGTCTTCCATTTAAAAAAAGTTTCTGTTGACATTATATTGGATCCAGTAGTTCCCACCATTAAGTATTGTGTATGTATATTAAAATCATATTGGATCTACACTTTGCTTGGACATGAGAGTCAATATTAATGGAATTTTTATGACTCACCTCATGCTAGTGAAAGTACATAAAGACATTACTACCAAAAGACATAAAATACCTACAGCATATTGCCAATGTACTAGAGCTATGTGATCCATCAGGAAAGATTTTATAATAATTCTTTGAATTTATGTAATATCTAATCTATTTTACAAGGATTTTTAAGCAGCAAGAATCGGGACTGGGATGTGGCTTTACATGCCCAAATTCTGTTCATTTAATGAGTATTTGTTTGGATTTTTAAAGAAAGATTAGCACTTAAACATGGATAATTACTTGTAAATGCAGAGCTATGTAATGTGATGTCAGAAACACCTTTCAAATACTTGATATTAAAATGGAAATTAATGAAAGCTCTTGGCTATGTTGTTGAGAAAAAAATTAAAGATAACCTACAATGTTGTGTCTTTCATAAAGTTTGCCTTACTCTCCGTCTCTGTTTCTTTAACCTTAATATTGGACAAAGTTGCTAGAAGGTGTTCACATTGAGATCATAAATGATTGCCCCAAGTATAGATTAGGAGAGTTTCAGTAATAAAAAGCTGCAGGTCAGAACACAGGCACTGGAGTGTGCAGTCGTTGTTATTTACCATCCTGTTGTTAGCCTTCTGAAAGCAGCTCCTAAAAATGATCACAGTTGTTGTAGAAGTCAGTTTCACATCCCACAGGGAACTGTCTAAGAGAACTCTCCTTCTGATGCAATAAAGATAAAATCAACCTGACAATCAATGTCAGAAATGACTGTCAGCCACACACTGGCGTATAAAAAAAAGAAAGGCTCCCCGGGAAAAGAAAGGTAGAGACAGAAAATTGAACTCAACTTGGTACCATGCCTTAGGACAATCATCAACAACTCTGAGGTCAAGTCATCTTGAATGGAGACCACTGGGAAATGCAGCTCACAAAAGTGGTGTCAAATCCCGGCCTACTTTTAGGCACTAAACAGGAACTCACAGGTAGAACTAGGATTGATCAGGTGTGGAATCTGGGATGGATCAAGGCATTTGCATATACACATATATTCTAACAATGGTAACAGGCATATAAAATAACTAGTTTGTACCACTTCTTTTTACTATGGTAATGATTTGCATGATCTAGACCCCTTTAATACGTTTTTCTATTAAACTTATCATGGCAATGGTGAGCAGGTATTGTTAGTCTCAGGGCTGGGAAATTGTCAGGAAATTTTTTCACATCTGCACTGAGGAGATCTCTGCACCCTTCCCTAATTTAATCTGCTTTCTGAGTTGAATAAACCTGGTGATTGTTTTCTAGGAAGCATGGATTATGTTCTATAGCTTCATTTATGCATGAAGGATCCCATCTGCTCACCACAAGCTTCTTGATTCTTAATGATTAAAAAATTTGTCTTAAACAAGATTTTCTTAATGTATTAGCATTTCTATTGTACAATTAATTGTGATGGGAGATGATGTGCACCTGCAGCGGGGCACAATGTCAGGATCCAGACAAGGATAGTCAGGACCAATGGATAGAGCAGGGGCAAACCTGAGGCTGATAGTAGCAGTTTGTAGTCAAGTTCCAGGCTGGGGTCAATACCAAAGATCAGAGTCCGAGTTAGATGGCTGGGTCTGGTGAGAGAAGGGATTATCACCATATGTTTGTAGCAAGGATATCTGCAACACCGGGTGGATTTTGAGGGATCTGAGTGATTGAAGCCTCATGATCATTGGGTTGATTATATGGCTGACTGAATATGGCTTGAGGTGACAATAATCCAGATTATGATGTTGGTGTGAGGAGGTTGGGCTGAGAGCTGAAATTCCTGGCCAATGGTGAATGCTGAGCCTTCCCGGTGCCAGTGATCAGCATTCTGGATGTATTCTTCCTTGACCCTGTCCAGATGGACCTTCAGTTCTTCTTAGATTTCATGGATCCAATCAGCAATCCCAGGATTGGCAGGGGTGACAGGTAAGGTGGGGTGGAGACAGGGTTGGAAGCCACAGTTTGCACAGAATGGGCTCTATCCAGTGGAGACATGACCAGTACTATTGTAAGTCAGCACCTCCTGGAGTAGGAGACTCAACCAGTTGTTCTGTGGAAATTTGTGAAGCAGTGCAAGTATTGTTCTAACATTAGATTCACTCACTCAGACTGACTATCAGTTTGTGAATAGATGATGGATGTGTAAAGGTAACCCTGACAAACACTGGTCATCAGCAGGTGGGATAGAACCTGGGACCTTTGAAGCATAGTATATGAGCCTCTACCGGGTTGGAGATGGGTACCAAGAGGTGCTGGTCAAGTGGTGGCCTGGACTCCTTCCTTTGCTCACATGGCTTATGTATTGCAACATTCAACACTATAAAAATCAACATCATCTTTTGATAATAAACAATGTATCAAACATTTACTATGTAATCAGTGCACTACCATTAACACAGACTCAGTGAAAGCTAGGACAGGGAATATTTCAAGCAACAAGTCACAAGTGGTAAAATGTTGTTCAGAAAAATACTGTGTAGTATTTTGGATCATAGCAATAACAAGCAGAGGTAAGTATTTGAGCCTTAGATCTTGAATCTCTCTGGTGTTGCCTGGCACATAGGAGAGATCACATTAAGGCAGATAGATATTTCTATCACGAAATCTCTCAAGTATAATGCTACTTTCCTAGCGGTGTGACTTCCAGCCATTTTAGTGGGAGTTGCACAGCTGAAATACTGTTAAACAATCTGAAAACGGAGGGTATTGCCTGTCTAGTAAATATAATGTAATACGTATGTATGAATTCCTAGAGGGAGGGAGTGGGGGTTATCTGAAAGGCACTATAGTCTAATGAATAGGGTACCAGGCTGGAAATCAGGAAATCATGGGGCAGCTCTTCAGATGGTGTAAACGGACATATCAGTCTGTGCCCCTCTTGTATTTAGCTCAGACACTCTGGTTACCTTCCGTAGACCTGATGAAGAGCTCAGTATAAGCTCAAAACCATTTCCCTCCCACCAACAGAAGTTGGTCCAATAAAATATATTACCTCACCCGCCTAGCCTCTCTGATACCTGTGACCAACATAGCTGCAACAACATTGCAAATAACTACCAGTATCTATGTTCATTCTCTGTATTCTATGCTCAAATTCTTCCTTCAGTCACCGTCACTTATTGATGTCACAAGAGTCACAGAGGGAAAGGATGTTTCCTTTTTACTATTGCTTTGCATGTATTTGTCATTTTAAAGTGACTTTTTCTCTTAATTTTTAATTTTTTTTCCTTTTTTCTCTCCTCACCAACCAGCAGCCCAACTGGGTGTTTTATGGCATGTTATGGCTACTTTGAGCTCTTAAGCTTGTATTATAAAAGCTAAATTTGAAGCCATTTAAAACTCCCTCTTTAGCTTTTGCTATACAAATCGAGTGTTAAATGTAGTCAAGCCAGCCAAGAAGCACTCTTGAAAGCAGAAGCTAAGCCCCTAGGGAGCCAATTTAAAACCACCTCTACGAGATATGCACTCAGCTTCCCTCTCCTTCCCCTGCTTTCAGTATTTCATTCGTGACTGAGGCTATGCCTATGCTGCCGGTGGCACCGCTGGCAGTGCGGGTTCAATTTTGCGGGTTTGATTGAGCGACAGTGAAGACTCGCTCAATTGAACCCAGAAGTCAACTCTGTAAGTTCACCCCAGCAAGAAGCATAGCACTGCATCGACAGGAGAGCATTTCCCAACAGTGTGGCACAGTGGAGACACCACGGTAAGTAGATGTTATGAAGTTGACGGGAGATAAGCAAGTTACTGTATGGCTTTCATATCTCCCATTGACTGCCGCCAAAATCCACGGCCAGTGTACACCAGGCCTATGTGTACACCAGGCCACTTGGACAACTGATTCAAAAGAAAAAGAGCATGTTGTGTTTCAGTACTATAAGAAAAAGAAATTTTTGAATTGTTGAGTATTCTGATTCAGCAAAAAAAAAAAAAAATTATCTCCAGTTCAAATAGTTAATTCTCCATCTTTCTTTATAAATCCTCATTACTTCTGTTGGAAATGAATTCCTACAACCACTTTATCTAGTGCATGGTAATGGGATTGCAAACAGAAAACCAAAGTGATAACAAATGTATTTAGTGTACAGTAATTTGACCTGAAAGTGCTGTATCCAAGTTTTCATGAGGTAAAGAGAAAAACATAAAAACCTCCAAGTATTTAAAAAATAATCCCTAGCTTGACATTGCTCAACAGGGCCAACACTGGCCAAACCACAATTCAGAAGACCTTATCTTCCAATCACTAACAAGAAATGACTAATAGAAAACATTTTTTAAGTGACTCAAATGAATAATGCATTGGCCGAAGAAATTCCCAAATGAAAAAAACATTTCACCCTCTCCTCTCCAAAAATAGTAAATAATCCTGTTAAACCATAATTTAAAATTTTGTGTTGAAATCTCCATGTATTAAATTAGACAATTTAGACAGTGCTGATTCACCATATTGTATTAAACCTTTCTATTTGAAACAGATCACAAGCCCTCTGTGAAAAGACTAAGAAACCGCACACAAGGAGTTAGAATAGGCCATGTCTTACATTAGATTCTGTTTTAGACTGGTGCAATCACCATGATCTATCATAAATAAAATTCTGGCGCAGAACTCCACTGTACTGTTGAGAAAGAGCATTATTAGGAGACAAGTAACAATACTTATCTAAGCTAGAAACAGAATGGAGACAATCATATCCTGTCATTGTGAATTAGAGCTGGTCAAAATTTGACTATTTTTAAATAAAAAATTGTATTCAATAAACCTTCCTGAATATTTTTGATGAAAGTGGTTCCGTTGAGAACAAAGCAACCTGTTTGAGTTCAATTCCAGATTGGAGCAAGACATGGAAGACGTATCACTGCAAAATTTGGCCACTATAATATCTGGAAGGATGGCAGCTAAATGCCGCTATCCATGCCATAGGTGCAAAGATCACAAAAGAAGATAGAATATTAAGAAACAGAAAATCTAAGACATCCCCATGTTAGTGGTCTAATGCTGTGTCTATGCTAGAGAGCACTGTAGATTGCTTGTGTAGCCACTCTGTGCTGACAGAAGAGAGCTCTCCTGCCGACATAGCACTGTCTGTAAATTCTGCCGGTGTGGCTTATGTTGATCAAGGGTGTGTTTTTTCACACACCTGAGCAACATACCTTATACCAACAAAAGTGGCAGTGTGGACAAGCCCTGAGAACAAGAGAGTTTGCATTGTGTATCTTCTAACTGGTGTCCAAAAAAAGGAATAAACTTGTCGCTCATTGGTAGACCTGGTTGGGAATTTTCCAACAATTCTTTTTTTCCTCTGGAGTATAAGGAAGACTGCCCACCTGACCGCACTCCACAGTCAGGTGAGTGCATGGCTCAGCTCTCCTCGAGGCATACCATAACGCCATGTGCATGCTGTGGAGTCAGGCCGCAGGTGCTATGGAGAAGCATGCTGCACCGCTTTGGAACAGAGGTAAGCAGTGCTATGGAGCACATTATCCTGCACCATCTTGCCCTGAACGAGTAGAATGGGCTCTGGACATTCCACTCAGCTGCTACTGCTCTTCCTTGCCCCACCAAGCTGAGGGAGAGGTATGACAGGATTTTATCATGAAGGTTTGAAACAGCAGCTAATTATTGAACAGTGCAATGCCTTTGAACTAGATAAACTGAGGATCCTGCTCTAAAAGCAGGCAAGTACATTCAGAAAGGCCTGAAAGTGATGTGCATGTTAAAGTTCACCTTAGGTATCTGTGGTTTGGTTGCTACCCAAGAAGAACAAATCCAACCATGTGTTCTTTATGAAGTTGTATTCATTCATCGGTAGTGCTTAAGGCTCACCTGTCATTACCAACGGCTGGGGACTCTTTCAGGGTGTTGTCACAGACTTCATTACTCACAGCCTGACACAATCTCTTTCTCTCTGGCAGCAGGCCCGGAGAGGAAGGCAATTCACTACCTGATCATCCTCTCCAGTAGTTCAGGGCCAACCTAACCTTCTAGCTGGCCCTGGGTTCTGTTGGCTGTCACAAACCTTTTAAACTCCTCTCACATTTTTACCCCCTTTGGCAATAATTACAAAATTCATTCCTAAAGCTGTGTTTGGAGTTAAGACAAAGTAAAATGATGAATTCTCTTTTACCGTGTAGCAGTCATTTGCCAGCTGGATTTAGAATCCTGGGAGTGTTAGGTTCTGCCTGGTCTTATTTTCCCCTTTTGATAAATTATTGCTCCCTCAGTTGCTGTCTAGCACTTTAAAGTCTTAGTCTCAAAGGGAAAGAATCTACTGCAGGAGAGGACTTTGCAACTGTGTATCTAGCTGCTTTAATGGGTTGAAAAGCGGGACCTTTTCTCTCAGAAACTGGCTTCCTGGTAGCCAATGACTGATATTTCTGTACCATTCAACAGTACAAAGAGTCCATGCTCTGTGAATTTGCAGGGAAGGGGATGTTACAGGGCACCTTCTGGAAAACAACAGTCAGTTTTTCACTTGGACAAATTGTTTTTCCATTGGACTCTCTATACCATACATATAAAAAGAAAGCAGCAAAACAAGACGGCATAAAGAATATAGAAGGCAAAGTGGAATTCAGTCTACAAATGCACTTTTTTTACATCAAGTTGCTGTGCTATTAGAACCTGCAGTGCAGAATTTAGGAATAATTGTTTTTACAATTTTACTCAGTGCTTAGAGACTTTTATGTCTGGATAAAGCTGTCACATAACTGTAGCCCAGCCAAATACATTCAAATAGAATGATGTATATGATAGTATGATGAACATGATTTCATAAATATTGATGTCAAGTTGAAAGAGAAGAGATCACAATGTTTTGATTTTTATGTTATTTTGCCTACACACTGTATTAAGTTCAGATGAACTTGCATGATAGTTTGATGAATACCTAAATTATAAATGAACCTGTGCAGTTGGAGGTAAATCTTTTCATATAAGTGTCATAAGGGAAGCTAGAGCCCATCATAAGTGAGACAAATTACTGAGCTAAGGAAGATGTAGCAAATGGACTATGAAATACATATTAATGTGAAAAATGTATTTGTTGCTTTAATAAGGTCCTACCTCAGCTGGTATTTGACCCTCTGTTTTGCCCTTTTGGGGCTTCCCAATAATTGCAAGTAGGCTGTCATGTGAATTACACCCCTTCTTGGAGTCTGCTTATTAAGATAAAATAATATTTTAACTCAAAACTAGAATCTCCTGGCCATTATCTCTAGACTCACCAATCCATTTTCCCCTCATGGGCTTTTAACCTTCTCTTAAGGGTTTTGCTCCTGTCCCTTCACTACAATTAGCTTTAGCCAGGGCTTTCTTTCAGGATGGTGTGGAGAACTTCTTCCCTGAGGCCCTCTGGCCCTGAGTCCCCTGTGGTGCTTCTCTGCAGATCTTCTCCTCTTTATCCTTGTATCAGGCTCCAAATCTCTCTCAGCTCACCTGATCTATTTGAGAAAGAAAGCTCACTGGATCCAACTCCAGATTCTGAGTCACCCCTAGATCTTTCTCTGATGAAGCAGGATCCCTCTTATAGGAAATTATGCCTGGTCATCTAACCCAACCACTGGTCCCACCCGTCACCTGGGAGGTATATAACTAGACACAGTTGGAACTGAGACCAATTCCCCTTAAAGGGCCAGCCCACCACGTGACAGTGTCTTTGTTATATTTCATGTGTTATATGAGGCTAATCAGTGCACATGCTTAAAGGGGCGTGGATTGGTTATCTTCTTTAAAATATTTCCCTTTTCATAGAATCATGAAATTATAGAACTGGAAGGGACATTGAAAAGTCTGGTAGTGCAGACCCCTGCACTCAAGGCAGGACCAAGCATGATCTACACCATCCTCAACAGGTGTCTGTCCAACCTGCTCTTAAAAATCCCCAATGATGAAACTTCCACAACTTCCCCAGGCAATTTATTCCAGTGCTTTACTATCCTGACAGTTAGGAACCCAGCCTAAACCAACATATACCACTCTTGCTGCAATTTAAGACCCTTTCCTTTTGTCCTATTCTTAAAGGTTAATGATGTAACACTCTTTTATGTACTTAAAACTATTATGTTCCCCCCTCACTCTTTTCTTCTGTAGACTAAACAAACTCAGTTTTTTTAATCTTCACTCATGGGCCATTTTTTCTAGGCCTTTAATAATTTTTGTTTGTTTTGTTTGTTTCTCTGGACTGAGTGTGGCACTCTGTGCCTCAAAGTAGCACATTGGAATCCCCATATTCAGCACTGTCATATAATCATTATATGTCTTGTACTAAGTATGCCTTCTGAGGTAACATTTTACAAAGCTTGATCTGTTGAACATTAATATCCTGTTGGATTGTATTTGCTATCATTGTATGTGCAGTTATAAATTTTTGCTATGTGCCTATTACTGAAATATGTTGTGAGGTGGGAAACACCCACAACCAGTCTTTCAGGTAAAACAATGAAATAGCCAGACAGCATTAATGGCTCACCAACACCCATCAAGGAAAGAATCCACTATCTTAGGAACTGTTTACAATGAAGACTTCACAGAGCAAGCACGTAGACAATGGACACTGCTTGACCAATGGGGGAAAACTACCACGCCATAGCAAACATCTTTCCAGCAAGCTGGAAGAAGCTATGAAAGAAGGGAAGTGAGATCATCTCTCAGCTTCACTCCCCCCACAACTCAACACCTGGAAAAGCATCTGAAGCACAAAAGACTTTTAACTGAGGAGGGGGTACTGGGCTGGAGGAGCGTCCCCACCAATGTATTGAGGAACAGAAATCTGTTTGCATCATCTGTCAGGGTGAGACACTGCTTGATTTAAATCCTGTTTAGTTTGTAGAATTTACATGCAACTTTACTTTTGTTTCTTAAATAACCAACTCTGATCTTTTACGCCTACCACTTATAAGCATTTAAAATCTATCTTTCTGTAGTTAACAAATCTGTTTTGTATTTTTCCTAAAACAGTGTGTTTTGGTTGAAGTAATCAGGAAATCTGCTCAGTTTACAAAGGCTGGTGAATGTCCAATTTCATTTGAAGAAGTGGGAAACTGGATAATGAACTTTCACTGGTCAGACTTCTGACCAGTGCAAGATGGTACTGTTCTGGGGTGCAAGACTGAAGAGCGGGCAGTTATTGACTGGTGCCTTTTTATTGTTGGTTCATGAGTGGCTAGGGAAAGCATTCATGTAACTCAGTTGAGTGTGGTCCTGCCTGTGGATGTCTGTATAAGTGCAGTACCTGCTTGCGCTAAATTATAGCTTGCTAACGGCATCACAGTGTGAGAGGCAACCAAGGTCATCATTCATGGAATCTAGCTGGTTGTAGCACTCCACATACTGTTGTGTTAGGTGATAGATAACAGTACCTGGAGGGGGTTGCTGCTTGTCACTAGCAAGGTATTTTGAGAGACAGCCCAGGCTGGAGAGTTAAGGGGGCAGCACCGTCTCACATTTCCAGGTTGTATCCTGCGGAATCCCATCACACTGAACAACAAGGTGGTTTCCTGTTGTTGCTGCATTGGATCTTGCCTGTTCCTGCCTCCTGCACCCAACCCTGTTCCTGGTTCCTGCTCTGCTCCTGTCTCCTGCCTCACTCCCACCTTCACTCCTGTTCCCACCATGCTCCTGCTCCTGCTCCTGCTCTGTGCTCTCCTTCTGCCCATATGCCTCACCTCCTATCCTCAATGACCAGTCTTGGCTCCAACTCTGGCCTCCAACTTCTGAACTTGACTCCAGCTTGATTCTTGGCTCTGGCATTTGGTATCTGACCTTGTGTCTGACTGTCATCTTCAATTCCTGGCTCTGACTCTGGCTTGGACACTGGCTCTGGTAACTGTCAGTTGACTCTGTTCCTCAACCTGGACATCTGCTTTGCCGATATACCTGGCTCCTACTCTGACCCTTAGGCCAAACCACGTACATCTTGATCTATAAGAATTCATTTCAGAAGTTGTTCTCTCAACTTCCATGAAGGATGGGACCTAGACCTGGCACTTAGACTGGGAAATACAAAAGAGGGGGAGGATAATTCGAGAAATTGATTTCTTGTTTCCCTATGCAGCAGATTAGACAACAAGACTTTGTTTCTGCCTCATAACCACAGAGCCTATCTGGCTTTGCCACGGATGGAAAGGCCTCAGAAAATAAAGTACACCACCAAAGATGTAAGACTTTTTGTTATGCCTGACAGGCTGTATTGTTGATAAAGTAGATGTACTTTTATTGTGATTTCTGGTAGTATAGTACTGTGTGTAGTGAAGCCTAGTAATTCTTATAGCAAAAAAGGCTTCCAGTCTGCACTTAAAAGAAAAAAGTTTTTCAAAGTCTACAGAAGCAATTGCTTCTACTCGGACCAGAAATAAACCAGCAGCTATTTTACTGATGCATACACTGTCAGTCTTCCAAACTTCAATAAAATATTCCTTAACATTTATTCATTGATGTATCTTACAGAAAAGGTTTGAGCAATGTAAAAATGCAATGCCCCACCAGTGAATGAACTAATGGTCAAATAGAAATACTGGCAGTCTATTGCTGTTGGCCAAGTCAGCTGTTAAAGCTGTCCTCATTTGAATTTCCCAGTGGCCTTGTTAACTGACCTAATTTCAGGTTGCTCAAATTCATCACACAGCCAGTCCACCACACACATCCACCCTGGCATTCAGGTCTGACTCTTTGTTTCCCAGAACTTACTCAGTGCACAAGATGCAGCAATAACTGTAGGAATATTTTTTCACTGAGTTCGAGCCTTGTCATTAAACACCTCCATCCCCCTTCAGTGCCCCACAGACACACGCCACCTACATTCTGCAACTGCTCAGGAAATAGTTAATGCATTCCATGCATCTGTCCACCTTACCAGGGCAGTGTCACCTTGAATCATTAATGGCCCAGAAACCCCCTCAATGTCAACTGGAGGGTTCAAGAAAAAGGTCCCTGCTTTCAGCTTCTTCAGAAGTCCAGTGTTTCTAAAAATCCAAGCACCACAGACTTTTCCTGACCAGCCAGTATTTGTCAGTAAATTAACCACAGTGAACCACCAAGGCATGCATGAACTCTCAGAGTACCTCTTTGGGTTTAAATACTCAGAGGCTAGGCATGATGGGGCACGGTGCCACTTATCACTCCAGCACGGATAGGGGAGCCCAGCTGATTTAATCCATTGTTATTTCCTGCATGTTTCCTAGCCTGATTGCCTTGTACAGTAGGACCTGCTTTCTCACCTTGCATATCTTAATGATAATCACCCCCTCCATTGTTTTTCAATCCCACCAACCAATAGCAATCTGGGGTGCAAGTTTCCCTATGACTATTGTCACTCTGTCACCACTGGGAACTGGGCAGCTCTCAACTTGATTTTTCTCTGCTGCAGGGCTGGGGTGAGCTAAGCATACAATGTAGCCTTCCTCAGCCAAAAGTTCTGGAGCCACTGGCTGGTTGTCCCTAGTTTACATCACAGTCTGGTCCCACCACTCGGTGCCAGTCGGATGGGCCCAAACCCACTGCTCCACCAAGTGCAGTTGTTCTGTGAATCACTGTAACAACATAACCTGTGCATTCACTGCCTTATCATGCTTAACTGACTTTGTCTGGGTGTTGTGTCTTTACAAATACAATAGGATCATCTGCCATCTCCTCCCAAGGGAGAAAAGTGCAGTATTCCTGTGAGCTGTATCCATGTTTGCAGTGGCTAGCTCATAAATGGAATGAGTGAGTGGTTGATTATGGGATAGAATAGAGGGAATTAGACACATCTAACCCCAAACTCACATATTCCCTGTGAGATGCGTAGGTATCCACAATACACAGCAGCTGGTCCACAATACACAGTGACTATTTCTCATAAGATAGTGAACCTAAAAGCAGCATGGAGGACCCTGGGATGTCTATCCACAGTGGAACACGCCATTTGCCAATATAACTTGATGCTATGTGGACACAATGCACTGGCACAAGTAGTCACATGTGAACACACTCTGCCAAAATAGTTTTGTCAATGACGCTGTGTTGGCAGAACTTTACAGTTTTTGCTACAACTGGTACAACTTCTAGTGTAGACACGGCCTTACTAGTTGGTTTGTAAATGAAAGTTCAAAGTCTTGCATTATTGCTATGGTGAGCACAACACAAGCTTACATTTGAAAAACAAAATGCCTTCTTTCAAAAAGTCTTTAACTCTTTCAGGCTGTCTTTCATCCCTTGTAATCTGTCTCTGTTTAGACTTCCAGTCTGACCTTGGATAAAAGCAAGGGTTGGACATTTATACAGATAATAGTTACAGTTTCACTAGATAGCTTAATTTCTATATGTAAACCAAAGATAAACGTTGTTATGCTTCAAGGCATAAACCAGCCACTGAGGAATCTTTCCCTATGAGCATGTTGGTCCACAATTGCCTATTGCAGGAATTCTTGAAATGCGTAGTATTGGCTGTTGTCAGAAATGGGATCCTGAACTAGATGGACCACTGCTCTGATCTCAGTCTGGCAATTCCTATGTTCCTATGACAAGTCACATAACCTTTCTGCAACTCACTTTTCCAATCTGTAAAATGGAAACGACACCTCCTTACCTGGAAGGTTCAATTATGAAGATTAATTCATTATTTGTAAAATGCTTTTATGCCTTTTGAGGATGAAGGAATACAAGTGAAGCGTATATTAGAGAAGAAAGGGCTTAATAGGACACTTGGAATAAACTTCTGAATTTCTCATTTTGCAGACAATATTGTGAGTGTTGAAATTCAAATGGCATCACTCTCTCACTTTCAAAAGCAATTAATTGTCAAAGGGGGAAAAAAACCCTAAAAAAAAAATCCCAAATAAACAAAAAGACAGATGTGGCAACTGTCAGAGATAGATAATAGGACATGGAGTTGAGGTAACTATTTACTGAAAGCTATTAGCAAAGAGATTTCATTTTTACAAATGTACCTCTTTTCTGGAGGTTTCTGAGATTCCCTGTAGATGGTAGACAACTGACAGATTTTAGAAATGAGAACATTACTTATCCCACCAAGTGAGTGAATATTGAACAAAACGTCACCTTGGAGCTCTAAAACAAAACTGATAAAAGCCTCAAAAATCCCTAGATCTCACCACTTTTAAAAAGAGTTTGGGAAACCTCTAAAGGCCTTAGAGGAATCTTTGAATTGGGATTGCTACAAGCAGAATAATTAGCTGTTCTGGCTGAAAAGAGCATTGTTAAGAGCCTCTCCACATGCTGGGAGCTTACCAAAGAAAAGGAAAACATCCTGCTTGGCACATTAAGGCATACCCACAGAAACAGCTAAGCAAGACACTGAGAATATGAACCAAACAAACTGTGCATTGTACATCCGCAGCTATTTACTACTACAGTTATTTCTTAATGTCCAACACATAAAATAATGCCTATAAGAGGAAATTCATCAAATCCCTTTCCTAATAGGTCGAACTGTCTACGGTTTAAAAGAACTACGCTGAAGCTAAATCTAGCATTTGTGTTCTCACCTCAAACATAACAGAGATGGCAGAATGTTAGCTAAATCTCCTTTGCACAAGAGCTTGTGAGTGTAAGATGATTTGGGGTGTTTCCATACTGTATCTAAGGTATCTGTTGATTTGATTTACTCATTGGACTGCCTTTTTGGCACTGTGATTTTAAAACATGGAAAAACTGTAGAGAAGTTGTAGACAGAAGAACTGAGAACTCATAGACTCATAGACTCATAGGTCAGAAGGGACCAATAT
>VOCS01021320.1:0-15991 GCA_007922155.1 Mesoclemmys tuberculata | reverse complement strand
GACTGAAGGTTTGTGGTAACTATCAGCCCCTCAAGTCCCTTCCCTGGTTGTCATGGTGAAGTCCCACCAGATGGCGAGAGAATCTACATGAAAGGCAACCCCATCCCAGTGTGATTGCTGCTGTATGTATACAAATCTCCTGAACTGGTAGGAATTCTGTGATACCGGCCATCTCTTCAGCTTTCAGGCTGTTCATCTGCAATCTCTGTAACACGCTGCTGAGCTATAATCAGGGCTGCGGATCTGTGCGACCCACTGCAGCCCTTTCCTGGGAGCCTGGCGGACCCACCTCATCCAGTAGCTACTGAAGGTGAACCCGGAGGCTTTGCAGGAGAGCAGGAGAGACCGCCCAGGTTATTGAATCCCACCGCCCGACGCCACCAGAAGAACCTCGGACCGGACATCGGGGGGGGGGGGGGGGGAAACAAAAATCAGGATCATGGTGCTGCAGGGTTTGCTGGTGGGAACCGCACAGACCCCCCGACTTGCCTCTCCCTCTTGTCACACTGCAGGGTCGCAGAGATCACAGGATTTCTATAGTGCGCTGGAGGCGCTGAATTTACATCTGCTGCTCTTTATAAGGCACATCCTGGAGGCTGGCGTAGTAGGAAAGGGATCTCTGGTGAAGAAGAGTAAGAACTCCACTCACAGAACAATTTCTGCAGTTTTCACTACAGTTAGGCTAGTTGCTTTTTTTAGACACAAAATTCCTTATTGATTGTTCACCTTCCACTAGAATCGTAAAATATGACAGTTGGAAGGGACCTCAGGAGGTACCTAGACCAACCCCTGATCAAAGGAGGACTAACGTCAGTTAAATCATCCCAGCCAGGGCTTTGTCAAGCCGCAGTTTAAAAACCTCTAAGGATGGAGATTCCACCCCCTCCCTAGGTAACCCATTCCACCCTCCTGTGAAAACCTTTTACCAAATATCCAGCCTAGACCTCCCCACTGCAACTTGAGACCATTGCTCCTAGTTCTGTCACCTCCTACCACTGAAAACAGCCTAGCCTAGCCTTCTAAAGCTGAGAAAAGTTATCAGTGAAAGTGTTCAGGGGTACAAAATTCAACAGACCAATGTGAATGAAAATGGGCTGCTGTTCTTTAAGCACATTGTTAGATGGGGGCAAAAGCCCCACCGCATAATTGGCTGAGCTTCCCATGGCCTGACGCTCAACTCGCTGGCATATCTGTGTGTGTAAATGGGATCACTTTGTTAAACTCTGCAGCCAATCAAATACAGATTGTGAGGGAAGGTTCTCGGCATCAGTGATGTGATCATTGCTTGATGGCGGTAAACAAGAGCTTCCCATTGGGCTACTTGCGTCCCTCCCTCCCCCCAAGAGCCACCTTCATCCTCTCTCCCCTTTGTGCCCCCCGCATCCTCTGCATATTTTTAAAGATGGATGGAGGCCAGGGATGGTCTCTGCTCACGGGAGCATTGTCTAGCGGTCAGGGTTTAGGCCCTTCGACATGCAGAGGGCGGTTTTGTAGGGGAGACCAAAGCTTGCCAGTCCACCAGGCTCTGGCCCAGAGCTCTCTGAGAGCACCACAAGGGTCTGACATCCAGGAGCACCTTAGAGCCCCCCTCCCTGGGCCACTTCCCACCACCCCACCGTTGTCCAAAGTTCACAGTCCGTCACAGGAGGTTGTGAAAGGAGTCAGCTCACTGCCTGATCCGACCTTCGCTCAGGCCTGTCCTCAGAGGCTGCAAGACAGGAGTCCTTCAACTTGCCAAGTCTGCCCACAAGTGAGCTCTTCTGCTCCGTTTACATCTTCCCCCAGTCTGTGCATCCCCTGCAGCCCTGGTGGGTCGGGGCTCGCTGAACCCAGAGCAGCTCCTTAACCCCTTGTTTCCCACTGTGGGGTTTGCATTTCCCACCACAAGTCCAAAGAGAGGGGAAAATATCTTTGCTTTACAGCTTTCCACATTGTTCACAGTTAACAAGCCTAGGAGGGCTGAGGGCCTATTTTTGCAAGTAGAGTTTTTTGTTATGTTTTGTTATAGAGCGATCTAACGCTGCAGATGCATATTTTGGGTAGGGAATTATTATCCCTTCTAGCAGTGACAATGTACATTTTGAATCCTTTTTATCCTGGCTTCTCCTTAGCTCCTTGCAAGGCAATTTTAGATGACGCTTCGTGAAGCAGGCATTCTTTTGCCATGTGCCATTCTGGCTTTTCTCTTACCGTGTTTGGCAGAAGGGTTGACGTTTTTAGATTCCTGGGCAGAGAGAACTTTTCTAGACCACCCTCCGCCTGCCCCCGGTTGCTTCCTAAACCACGGCGCTAACGCACGCTTGTGCTGTTCATTCACCGTTTCCCTGAATCTCTAAGTTTCTGAGCCCCACAAGTTGTTCAGCGCCTAGGGATGACAAGGCTCCTAAGCATGTGCTTGTTCTGTGCTTAGCCCCTATCTAACAGCGGGGCTGGATGACCTTTTCTCGCTGTGCTGTGGGGAGCAGATACTTGGTATTAGGGCTCTGCAGAGGCTCTAAAGAACTAGTTTTAAAATATCTTTTCTCAGCGAACTGGACGGAAATATTAAATCACTGCTGCTAACATTGGTGGGTGACAAAATACTCACAGAGGGGTAAATGCTGATGAGGACAGCGCAGTCATACAGAGCGATCTGGATCACCAGGAACGCTGGACCCATTCAAGTAAAACACGCTTTCAGGAAGCATGAAGAAATGCAAGTATTAACAGAGTCTGGCCAAATGCAAGGTGACATCATTAGGAATAAGCCATGCAGGATGCACCTACAGAATGGGGAACTGTATTCAGCTAAGCCGTGAGTCTGAGAAGGATTTGGGGGCCATACTAGAGAATCCACTCACCATAACCTCCCAGTGTACTGCTGTGAGTAACAGGGCTAAAGCCACCATGATACGTATGACCAGAGCCGGGAGTAGGGTAGGGAGGGGATACTGCATCGGTGAGACTGATATTGGAATACTACATCTAGTTTTGGTCTCCACGTTTTAAAAAGACATTGAAAAACAGGAGATGAGGCAGCCAAGAGTCACAAACTGTTCAGCGGCCAGAGAAAAAGGTCTTCTAGGGAGCTCATGAAAACGCTCAATCTCTTCAGTGTAGATGACGGAAAAGCGACTTAATTGAAGTGTTGCAATGCCTTTCTGGAGAGAAAGTGTCAGGTAATAAAGTGCTCTTTCCCCTAGTGGAGAAAGGCATAATGAGACCCACTTGCTGGCCCGTGAGAGCAGACAAATTCATATTAGAAATAAGACACAAACATTTCACAGGGAGGATGACACACCAAGGGAGTAAACTACCAAGGGAAGGAATGGATTCACCGTCTCTTGCTGTCTTCAGATGAAGACTAAATGCCTCTCTGGAATCTGTTTGTCAAAAACTAGCTCTTGTGCTATACAAGAGGCCTGTGATAAACAGGGGGGTAGATTAGATGCTCTAATGGTCTCTTCTGGCCTGAAGGTCTACAAACCTACACTCAAGGATGTGTAGCATGGGGAGGAGTCTCTGAGGTCAAACTGTGCAGTGTGCACTGAGAGTGTGGCCATGACATCACGAGGCCTTTTGCAGGACATCTGCCTATTGGACGAAGGTGGAGGGCAGGTTGTGACCTCACAGAGAGACCCTGACCACAGCCAGGCAGGACAGGGGTGCACGGCCGGGGCACCCTCGGAGATACCTGTGGCTTTGCTACGGCAAGTCTCCTCCTCGACGTCTCTTCTTGAGGACTGAGAGAACATTGCGGTTCACCTGCGCGCACGCCAGGCGGACTCTCTTTGACTTTCCTAGGAAACAAAGGTGCCTGATTTAGAAGGTAAGAGCCTCACACGGGTTTGGAACCTCTTTAGTCTGATCCACGCGGCGCCAGCTGAATTCTAGGCACAGAAAACACTAAGTTAAGGTGGGAGAATTTTACTTCCCCCCGGGACTTTGTCCCTTAGACTCCCTGGGGAAACTGGGATTTGTCTTTTTTTGGTTTCCCTTTTCCTCCATCCCTCCCGCCTTTCTCTTCTTCTCTTGCTTCTTTTGTCCTTATTTGATGTGGCCGCTCAGCTTCCCGCCTCTCAAAGTCTCAACCCTGATTGGCTGAGCAGTGAACACGTGTCACTGTTCTCTTTAAAGACTAAGTCAGTAGTCAGAACCAATCATGTGTTTGAAGAATTTTGCTGTTTCTCTTCATTCAGAGCAGTTCATGGGTCTCTCTTCAGCTCTAGTTCTTCTACAATACTTGTTGAAGAATTACTAAGAACAATTGTTGGTCTGTAGCTCATCTGAGAGCACTGATCATTCGAGGTATGAAATTCAAGATGTGATGGTTAGTTTGACAGACTGGACTCATGAGTCCTATTCTCAATTCTGCCACCGACTGGCTCTATGACCTTGGTCAAGTTGTTCCTCCTTTCTTCGCCTTATTTCCTCCCTCTGTGAAGCAGGGATAACAATCCTCTCCTACCCACTTCACAGTGGGTGGAGGATGGAGAGCTGTGAGCATCTGTACCAGAGTGTCACTAGTAGCAGTGCCTAATATGAAGTGTCCTGTCATGCTGAGTCATGACAGATTATGACATGATAGAATAGCTGCAAGATTATTTTCTTTTGTATTTTCTATTTTCACATTGTTAAGCGCAGCAGCTACTTAGCACAGGTTGAAGCATCTCATTGAATTTTCTAAATCAAAGTGTGCAACGAGACAATTTCACACTTGGTGACAAAGGGGACATGCTTTTGTTTAGCAAAGAACTATTTTTGCAAAGAATTTTCATGCAAATAGTGATGGTTTCAAGAAAGAAACTGGTTTAGCCTTAATAGGATTTTATGACGGAAAACTGTTCAGTGACAATTTTTCCACCATCTTAATTCCTGGGCTCCATCCCTGCCTCTGGTGGGTTTGTTGTCTGCTAGTTTGAACTGTTGGTGTCTCTTCCTGGCTGTGCCACCGCCTCGGTGTGTGTGACTTGGGGTAGGTCACTTCCCTTCTCTGTACCTCAGGATCCCTGGCTGTCCAATGGGAAGAGGCGCACTTCTCTAATTCCTGGCAGGAGGGAGCCTGGTGAGATATGGGGCATTAAAGCCCTTTGTGGAGGAGAAAGGGGTAGTTCAAGGTGTTGAGTGCCAAGCAATTCTAAAATTTGCTAAACTATCTAGTGTAGAGAAACAAAAATGGTTGGGGACAAATGTGAACCGTTGTCTCTATTAAATGGGACTCCCTCTAGTTTAGTCACCTGGGGATCTCTGCCAGGGGGAGAGAAGAGCTTCCTGCCCCAGCTTTTGTGGCTTTAGAACATCAGGTGCCGTACATCCGGTCTCTTCTGAGATTCTAGAAAAAAGCTGTCTTCCCATTCTTTAACAAGACAGCAGCGATCTTTAAAAAGGACAAAGAGGATCCTGAGACTGACAGACAAGTTAGCCTCACTTCAATACCTGCAAAGATGCTGGAACAAATTATTAAACAGTCCGTTTGTGAGCATGTACAGGAGAATAGGGCTATTAAGACTAGTCATCCTGGATTACTCAAAAACAAATCATTCCCAACCAACCCTTTTTCCTTCTCTGACAGGGTTACTGGCCTAGTAACATGTGTCTGGTGTGAATAAGGCTTTGGACACAGTCTCACATGACACTCTCATACACAAACTAGGGAAACATGGTCTAGACGCAATTAGTACAATGTGGGTGCACAACTGGTTGAAAGCCCTTACTCAAAGAGCAGTTCTCAATGTTTGGCTGTCAAACTGAGAGGTTGTGCCCAGTGGTGAACTGCAGAGGTCAGTCGTGGGTCCGATACTATTCAATATTTTCCTTAATGATCTGGAAAATGGAGTGGAGAGTACGCTTACAGAATTGGAAGATAACACCAAGCACTTTCGATTAGGACACAGGGTTAGAATTGTCAAGGCCTTGGCCAAACTGGAGAATTGGTCTGAAATCAACAAGATGGGAATCAATAAAGATAAGTGCAAAGTACTTCACTTAGGAAGGAAAAGTCAAATGCACAACTGCAAAACGGGGAAGAAGTGGCTAAGAAGTAGTAGTGCTTAAAAGGATCTGGGGGTTATAGCGAATGTCAAATTGAATATGAGTCAACAATGGAATGCAGTTGCAAAAAGGCTAATATCATTCCAGAATGGGTTAACAGGTGTGTACTCTGTAAGCCACGAAAGGTAATCCTCCCACCCCACTTAAAATTGGTGAAGCCTCATTTAGAATACTGTACCCACCTTTAGGAATGATGTGGTCAAACTGGAGAGTCCACAGGAGAGCATCAACAATGATAAAAGGGTTAGAAAACCTGACCTCTGAGGAAAGTGAAAAAACCCCAAACTGGGCATATTAGGTTTTAAGAAAAGAAGTCGGAGGGGGGACCTGATAACAGTCTTCAAAGATGTTGAGGGCTGTTTTAAAGAAGACAATGATCAATTGTTCTCCATGGCCACTGAAAGCAAAACACGAAGTAATTGGGCTTCATCTTCAGCAAAGAAGATTTAGGTTAGATATTAGGAAATCTAGTTCCGATTTCTAACTAGAAGGACAGTAAAGTTCTGAAATAGGATAGAAGGGAGATTGCAGAATCCTCATCAATGGAGATTTTAAGCATAGGTTGGACTAATAGCAGTCAGGGATGAGCTACGTTTACTTGGTCATACCTCAGTGCAGGTAGCTGGATTTGATGACTTCTCGAGGTTCCTCCCAGCCCTACATGTCTATGATTTTATAAGAGAGGTGCGGGAGGAGGGTTGTCTTCTTTTTGGAGAGGACAGTCTTGTTTATGTTGGGTGTTTGCTTTTTAACCATCCAGTTCCCCGAATAATACTCAATAACAGCGTCACCCTCAATTCAAAATGAAAAGCTCCTACCAAACATGATCTACACGAACAAATTACAATCAACTAATATTGAAATACCCCTTTCTAACATTATATCATACAAACTGTACAGAATATTGCAACACTAGAGAAGATATACCGGTCCAAAAGCACCATTTTGGGATATGCCACTGGTCCCAGAGGGGATAATTACAAAGTGATGGTCAGGAACAGGGATCTGCTTAAGGATTTCTGTGCCTGTCACTTATTGGGAAAAAGCAAGAGTTCATAGGAGTTTTTTTCCCCCACTATCTGGAAGAGTTCATTTATACAAACAAGCAACTCAACCCATCAGTCTATAAGCTGTTCTTCTCCAAGTGCCACTTGTATAAAAATCCTTATGATATAAACTATATGAAAAAGACTAACCATTTCTGCATCAGTGCTGAGGTTTACCCCCAACCCTTTTGAGCTGAGAAGGACAATGGATGATTCTTGTTTTGGGCAAGAATCCATACCGATTTGCTGCTGAAAGGCCCTAAGACGTCTTTGGGTTTGGAATGAAGGGTTGGAAATTCCCAGTGTCCTTCTGCCTTCTTGCATTGTCTGCTGACATGCTAACGGGATTGGAAGTTGTTGCCGGGTTCCTGGGTCTTGGGTGTCTAGGTGACGAGGGTCTGAGTCTGGCCTCCTAGGCCCAGAATCCTAGATAATGGAGTTGGAAAAGCCTGTTAGCTCATCTCCCTGGCCAGGACAGGCTGCTCCTCCGTGATCCCACCTCCAAACCCAGAGACAAAACACTCCTCATCCTCGGCCTTCAATGGTCAAATGCTGCTTAGCACTGACAGAGCCGCTTTCCCTGGTGCATTGCCCCAGTAGTTTACAATAGACTGTGGCGACTGAGCCACAGCGAGGGGGAGCAACTTCCCTAAAGTCGCACAGGCTGATAGAAAAAGCAGCAATAGAACCCAGGAGTCCTGTCTCCCAGTCTCCTGGTCCAGTCACTACAGCAGATCACACCCCTCTCCAAGGCAGGGGCACTGGACAGGAGGGCCTGGCTGTAACGGCCAGCTCTGGGAAGGGGTGTGCAGCAGTGGTTAGGGAAGGGGCCTGGAAATAAGGACTGCTGGGTCAGTCTTGGCTCATGGCTCTAACACTTTGTGTGGCCATCAGCTGGCAGCTTCCCTTCCCAGGCCTGTTTCCCATCAGTACGGAGGGGTCCCAGTCCCTACAGCCCAGGGCTTGGGCTGGTTCATGAATGTGTGTAAAGAGGCAGATTGTGAGAAGCTGGGAGGCATTGAACCCCTGCCCCAGGGCAGTGTTCTGCAGCCCCTGCTGCTGCCTGAACGTCTCTGTCCCTTGGCACTAAGCCAGACTCTTGTTTTCACAGCCCAGTGTCCATATCCTGCTTGCTGGTTGGGCAGGGTAACGCCCCAGGGCACCACCCCCTCAAGCCTGCCTTGGGCTTGAGGGAGAGGGCGAGACACAAGAGGCGACCCTCAACATCCGCCATCCGTCATTCCATCATCTGGAGCACGTGAGTGGCATTTCGGGTTTCTTCTGGGGCTCTCCTTTCTGTCCGGAGAAAGGCACAGCCCCCTGGAAATCAGTGGGACACAAGAGGACTGTAGGCTTCCCGTGACTAGGGGCTGGGTGAATTGAAGTGGGGATGGTTCCCAGGAGAAGTCCTGACTGCAGGAGAGGGGGGAGCAGAAAGGCCCATTAGGGAGAGAGACCCCAGACTCACGCCTGCTCCCCGCTCGTTCCCAAGATGGCCAGGCTCCTGCGGATGTTGAGGAAGAAGGCTCTGCGGCTGGCCCCAGAGCCTGAGAGAGGCAGCTGCCACCTTCCCGAGGAGAAGAGCGGCCCCTCGGTCCCCGCTGGCGGGGAAGCAGCTGTCGGCCAGGCCAGGAGGTGGCAGTTCTCAGCCTTCTGGGGCAGAAAACCAGCTCCCGGCGCAGGCGCCGAGGCAGGGGAGGCCAGGCCCAAATGGAGCTGGCCCAGGAGGCGGCTGGGCAGGCAGGACCCAGCCCAGGAGGGGAGCCGGGCAGGGTGGCTCTGGGGCTGCTTGTGCAGAAAGCACCGGCCCCACGAGCCCAGCCCTGGGGCTCATCAGGAGGCATCGCCCTCACCGGTCCCTGAGGACCTTCCAGCCTCCCCAGGGCAGGAGGTGGAGGACATAGGCTCCAGCATGAGCAGCTCTTCCCGCTCCATATGGGAAAACAGCAGCTCCTCGCAGGCTGGGAGCAGCGAGGCCGATGGCAGCCGCTGCCCCCTTCCAGGTGAGGAGCCAGGCCGGGCTCAGGGACAGGGAGGGATAACGACGGGGCTGTGGACACCCTGGGCCCAGTCGCTCTCCCAGTGACACGGGAGGGGGGTCCCAGCCCAGGCTCGTGACCTGGGCCACACGAGCCACACGGACACCAGCAGCAGTCGCACAGCTGCTCCCCGCAGACAGAGGGGGGAGTGCGGGGCCTGCTCTGCCCTGGGTGCCTGACATGGGAGGGGGGGACATTAACCCTGATCTCCCCACCACGCCCCTCTTCTTCCCCCATGCGGCAGCAGGAGTCACCCTTGTCCCCTTCTCTCCCTGCTGCAGGGACCCCCAGGGACCAGGAGGACGAGGAGGCAGCAAAGGGACTGGCCGCTGAGGAGGCTGCCCTCACGGCCATCTCGGAGCAGCTCCAGGGCGGACAACAGGTACAAGCGTTCCCAGCTGGGCTGGAATCGAGATGGTCCTGCCCCTTCCCAGCATCCCCACCCCCGCAGGGGATCTTGTCCCAGACCATCCATCATCCCTAATGGGAACCTTTATCCCGCACGAGCCGGGACCCTCGGGATGGGGCATTTCTCACACACGATCTGCGGTCCCCTCCCCCCACGGGCTCTGCCACAGCTCCTGGCCCTGCCTGTGCAGGAGTCGGGGTGATTTTGAGCATGAGGGGTGGCGTTCCCCACTCTCCCCAGAGAGGCCTGAGCCCTGGAGCTGGTGTGAGTGGAGCAGGCGGGTCCCTGGCTAACAGGCTCTCTTCTCCCCTAACCCCGCTCCTGGTGTGTGCAGGATGAGGCTCAGCAGCTGCGGTTCCTGCACGCCATCCATCCCGCGTGCGTCGCTGCTCTGCAGGCAGGGCAGGACACTTTGGAGCCGCACTGCTGCAAGCCAGCTGTGGTGCAGAGGATTGTGGTGAGTGAGACAGGACGCCCCACAGCTGGAGGGAGGATAGAAATATGGGATGGGCAGGGGCCTCCCCGGACCCAGAGATGGGGTGCGGGGTGCAGGGGGAGGGGGCAGCAGAGCTCAGGGATTGCAGGGATCTGAGGACGGCGGAGAAGAGAAGGGAGAAATTCTGAGCATTGGGGGAATTGTGGGTCCGGAGGGGCAGCTGAGGCTGGGGGAAGGCGGATAGTCCCAGCTCGCTGATCGAGATGTTGTTAAATGAGGGGGCAGTTTTGAGAGGTGGGAGGGAAGGGGGGGAATGGGACCGAGCATGGCGGTAATCCTGGAATGGGGCCAAGTTGATAGGCGGGAAAGAATCAAAGAAGGGGGAGTCATTTGGGGGGATCTCGATGGCTGTGTGGGGCGCTGGCTGTGGAATCTCCTCACTGGGAAGTGGAAGTGGGGCCTGAATCTCACACGCTCCTTGGTCTCCTTGGGTCTCACAGGAGTTTCTTGAGGAACTGCCGCAGGAATCTGCACCAAGCGCTGTCCTGTCCAACTCCCTAATCGCTGTGAGCCACCTCAGGTACCGAGACCCACCCGCCCGGCCCCCCAAACTCCCATGCTGCTCAGGCCCAGGCCTGGGAGCCACTGCACCTCCCGCTCCCAGGTCACCTCCCAAGCGGGGCTCCTCTGGCAGAGGTGGAGGGAACCTTGACTCCCTCCTGGCTGGGCTGTTAGTTCTCTCCAGTATCATTACAATGGCCTTGGGGAGAGAATCGCTCCTGGGCTCAAATACGGGAGGGGCAGCCAGGTCCAGTGAACAGGCCCTTTTGCCGCCCCCCCAATGACTGAGTGTGAGGCCTTGGCCTTGTCATTCCCTGGCTGTGTGCCTCATTCTCACCCCCTGTGTCTATTTCCCTGCAATCTCACACCCGTGTTGATGCCAGTCTCACCCCCGCACTGCACAGTCTCTTACCGGCGCCTTTCTCTTGCCAGCGCTATGAATCCTGCCCTGGAGCCAGAGCTGGAGACCCATCTTCTCCGTGCTGCCCTCCATGGTGTCTTCACCATGGGCACAGGGAAGGACGCCCCCCACATCCAGGTAGGTCATCCTCCTCTTCCTCCATGTCAGGAGCAGAAGAGACCTCTGGTCCCTTCACCCTTGATTGGCTGGAGCCCCAGAGATAGGGTTGGGGCGGGCAGAGATGGAACAGGCTGCAGGGTTGGATCATTGCCCCCAGGGGTGATTAGGCTGCTCCTCCACGTGCTGCCTTTTGCCGAGCATCCCAGCTTCCATCCCTAGCAGCTGGGCCCTTCCATGTTCTGCTGCCTATCAGGCCCTCCACAGAGACCTGCTCAGGGCATGGATTGAAGAGGCAGCTGTCGTCCTGCCAGGAATCCTTGCTAATGGCCTGCAGTGGGATGTGAATGAGAGAGGCCAGGATCCATGTTTGGGGTCTCACCAGGCTTCACACAGAACCCCCTTACCATGCTGTGGCAGTTGTCACCCCAGTTTCCCAAACTCTCCATGGCTCTCCCTTCCTTTGCAGGCTCAAAAGAAGGTCACTGAGGACCTCCTACACTTTATGCTGGGGAATCTGCTGGCAGAGTCCCCAGACACAGCCAGGCTCCACTACTTAATGGAGGTGAGCCCTATGAGGAGAGCGGGGGAAGTTTTACTTGAACCCTGGGGAGAAGTGGAAAGGAAACACTGGAAGATCCATTTCCCAGTCTCTCGTCCTAGTTGGATCCTTGGCCAGGCCAGTCAGTGCGACGCTGTGTGGGGCGCCTCCTCCTTGAGGGTCGGGGGAAGGAGCTGATGCTTCAAGCCAGAACTCTGCCTCTTTGTGTTGAGCAGAAACCTCAGGGCCACAGGGTGGTTTGGGGAGTCAGAGTCTGAAACCCGCCCCCTCTAGTGAGATCCAGGAGATGGTCTTTAGAGAAGAGTCTCAGGTTCCTTCCCAGAGAAACTGAAGGACCCCAGTGGAATCAGCCCTTCTCTCCTACGGACCCAGAGATTCCGGGGGGCTAGTCCTCGCAGTCCCTCCCTTCATCCCACCCTGGGGAGGTGCTCATTTGCACAGCACGCACGCCTGCCCATTGATCTTGACCTGCCTCCTTCCCTCGCAGCACATCGGTTTCTGGATGGGGTCCCGTGTGCCCGAGGAGAGAGCCCGGGCCATGCGGAGCAGCGCAGCCCTGCTCCGTCTCACCATCAGCCTCCCTGAATTTGACGTAAGTGACTCTGAGCCCAGCTGCCTCGCTCCAGGCAGAGGCGGGCTGGCCCTGACAGGCTGTGGGATCTGCTGTTGCAGGGCTGAGGATTAGGAGTGTTCCCCTTGGGGAGGCGGAGTCAGAGCGGGGAACGAGAGAGACATGAATTAAATTCTGCTTTCCCCGGTTCAGTGACGAGCCTGGGCCTTTCACCGGGCCATGCCCCAGCCCCTGCTCCCGCCAGGTCTGTGCTGGGCCTTGGGTCCCTTCTAGTCCTCCTGGAGCAGCTGGGAGAGCAAGTCCTCATGGAGGGCCCTGCCCACCTCCCTTGGCCCCAGGCCATTTGGGGGCAGAGACAGCTCTGGGTCTAGCTCTAGCTCCTCCCCCCCAGCAGCTCCTGCGCAGGGGCTGAGGGCAGAGAGTCTCCTGGCCCAGCGATACTGGGAGCTGATGGAAGAAGGCTGATGGAGCCCCCTCTCCTCTCGCTTCCCTTAGAACTCAGCCCCGTTCCCTCGCATGGGTCACCACGTTGCACAGCTGGCTCTGTGCATCAGCGACCCAGCCGAGGACACCAGCCGGCGGGCCAGGGAGGCAATTTACCGGCTGTACCTCATCCTGCTGCACCAGAGGGGTAAGGAACCCAGCTGGGAAATGGGACTCAAAAGAAGCGTCAGGCTGACCACAGCTGATTTCTCTCAGACGATGAGGAGTCCCTCTGTCTCTTTGCCCACCCCCCGCGCCCCGCTGCCATTCTGTTGGGCTGGGGAAGCAGCAAGCACTCTGTGCACTCTGCAGCCGTCAGTGGGGTTGGAAGGGCACTGGCTCTGACCCAGAATGACAAATGTGTGTGTGTGTCTCTCCCAGGGCTGACGGTACACCAGGCAGAAGAGCTCTGGTGCTGGGACTGGCACCAGGACAGGCGGCTCCTGCAATATAAGAATATCGCCAGGGTGGGGGAGGTAAGGACACTCTGCCAGAGCCTTACACAGCTCCGGCTGTGGGGCTGGCTGGCTCCCCTGCTGTGGCTGTCTCCTGGAGCCAGGACAAGAGCCCGCTCCTTATTTCCAGCTCAGAGTTCCTCCTTCAGCCCCAGTGGGAGGGGCGGGTTCTCACGGTTGAGGGTGGAATCTCGCTAGTTGCTGTGATCTGTGTGTCTGACGTGGATCCCTGGCTACGTGGCATAAGGAGAACGCCCTGGTGGGTGAGTGAATTCTGGCTCTGGGGGCCTCTCCGCTCTGTGTCTGAAACCCGAGTGTCTGAGAGGGGAGCACTGGGTCTGTGAGTCCCTAGTGCCTGACACACCCTTGCTGGATTCCCTGCTCCCTAGAGAAGCAAAAGAAAGGAGGTGGGATTTGCCCAGTGCCATCGCCAGTCAGGAAGCAGAACGCCCCAGCCTAGCAACTGGATAGGGGAGATGCTGAGTTCAAAAGCACCATGGATCACAGGCACCCAGCTCGTGTCTTCGGACCCAGTCAGGGAATGGCAAAGCGTCTGGACCTCATCCACTGTTCCCCAAAAAACCGTTGTCTGAGTCAACAAGCCACACTCCGCCATGCAGACTTTCCACCACAATGAACTGCATGGAACAAGCCATGGAAGCTGCGCCTGCTTGATGCACAAGAAAATCAAAGACTCCCTTTTGCACGACCACGGTGGGAATGTGCAAACCCTGGAACACATCAGATAACTGCACCCCAAACTGGAGTCAAAGGTGGAACGGGTGATCTCCATAGTGTCACAGAAGGGCCTGGCAATGGCTTCTGGACCCACAAGTGCATCCACAGAATGTTTCTCTGCAGACAGCACGTGAGATAGACTGTGAGCTTCCTCCTAGGCTGCATTGCTGCACCACTGCATGGGGAGTGTCCATGCGGTGGGGACTGGGACCTGAGCCTCACTTTCCTTGTCATGTTGCAGTTTGGAGTCTCCTTGCAAGTAACCCAGGAGCTGCACATGCCAGAGCCGGCTTCTAGAGAAATGATTAAAGGGGGGAAATAGATCTTTGGTCTGTCAGCACCAAAACCCCCATGGCTCTAAACTGGGGTTCAGGAGTTCTCTCTGCTGGAAGCAATACAGGATTCCCTAATGTCTCTGTGAGCTGCACACCTGAGTGTGCCTGCTCACACACCCAGAGATCCGTTTCCAGCCCCTCATGGCCACCGCAGGAAATTGCTCTCCACAAAGACCCACTAGAACCTTTTGGTTCCTCAGGGCCAGTGAACTGTTACTAAAGGGACTTCCCTGAGCCATGGGATACTGGAAGCCTCCAGGGAAAAGAGCTGCTTTGGCTGCAGCTGCTCTCTTACCCTCCCCCTGGGTCACTCGAGGGTGCCCACGTTCTAGCCCCAACGTTTAGAGTCTGGCTCTGGCCAATCGCCTAAAGGCTCCTGTCCTGTGGTTTTAGGTCTTTGGGCAGCTCTTCTCGGAGGGGCAGAGAGGCTACTACATCCGGACAGCAGTGCTGGCCATCCACGACCCCCTGCTGCGTGTCAGCCAGGCTGGGCTGGTCCTAGCCTATTCCATCTTGGGGGAAGCCGACCGGCTGATGGGGTCCGAGGTAAGCAGCTGGATTAGACTCAGGAGATTGGGGCAGGGCCCGGGGCCCCTCACTTGTAGGCCATGGAAATTGACTCCCATCCTATCGCCCTTCGCTGGTCTGCAGCAAGGAGCCTGGTGGGGAATGAGAGGCAGAGCAGGTGGCACTGGGAAGGGAGATGAATTCACCTCCATGAGCAGGAGGGAGCTAGCTGGTCCCCTGAGCAGCTCTGACACAGCTCTTTAGCAAGGCAAATTCATTACAAGCGTTGCCTCCTCATGGACTTATATTCTTAGGACAGGCTGCCATCACTCATGGTAAGGGCAGAACAGCCCCTAAGTGCCCTCTGCCAGCCACTCCTGCCCCACAGGGCTTCACCCCCTTCCCTCTGGCCTAGTGTCCCTGGCACCAGAGCCACCATCCAGAGTTGCTCCCATCACTGGCAGCCTGGGAGGCCAAGGACTGACTGGTGATGGCGACTGCCCAGACAGGGCTGAGGCACACGGGCAGGGGAAACTCATCTTGCTGCTGGCAGGGCTGGACCTGCTCTCGGGGGAAGGAGAGGATTCAGTCAGCCGGGGCTCCCGATATGCCCCATTCACCAGGGCTGTCGTCCGCAGAGTCAGCATTAGTCACTGTGGGTGACTTGGGGGAAGGTCTCGACCTCCCCCCATGCCACTTCGCTGCTCCCCCAATGCCGCCTCCTCCGCTGCTCGAGCCGACTCCCGGCCCCACCGGGTGTGGGGTGGAGGATTCGGAGAACTTGAGCTGCGTGGCCAGGTGGGTGCGGAGGCGGAACAATGTCAGGGGCACAGAGGGGGACGTGGGCTGCCGCTCACTCCACAAGGGAGGGGGGGCTGTCTCTGGAGGTCACAGGAACGGAGAACAAGACTCCATCCGGGGACCAGGAGGGTGACTCTCTCCCTCAGAGGTGGGCAGGGCTGGGTGGAAACGCTGCTGGTTCCAGGCACCGTTAATCCCCCTGGTGGCTATGCGGATTCTGAGTCTGACAGGTTCTTTTCCCCGCAGTCGGAGGGTGTCACAAGAAAGGTGATGCGCGAGCTGCACATCATCCGGCGCTTGCGCCAGCTGCCCGAGGCACTGCAGGGCCTGTGCCTCACAGAACAACACTGATGCTTCCCCACCCAGCCGCTCACGCTGCCTGCAGCAGGTACTGCTCTGTCTCACTGTCAGTGGGGCTAGTTGAAGGGGAAATGGAGAGCCCTGGCCCTGACACAATCTCTCTCCCCTCCCTGTGGGGCAGGATCCTTCCCTCTGCCCCCC